>OY755240.1:68884541-69120584 GCA_963576725.1 Azorinus chamasolen | reverse complement strand
TAGAGAGGATTTAATGCATATGTATACCATACACAATACCGTATTCTAGAGAGGATTTAATGTATATGTATACCATACACAATACCGTATTCTAGAGAGGATTTAATGCATATGTATACCATACACAATACTGTATTCTAGAGAGGATTTAATGTATATGTATACCATACACAATACCGTATTCTAGAGAGGATTTAATGCATATGTATACCATACACAATACTGTATTCTAGAGAGGATTTAATGTATATGTATACCATACAAACTACCGTATTCTAGAGAGGATTTAATGCATATGTATACCATACAAACTACTGTATTCTAGAGAGGATTTAATGCATATGTATACCATACAAACTACTGTATTCTAGAGAGGATTTAATGCATATGTATACCATACACAATACTGTATTCTAGAGAGGATTTAATGCATATGTATACCATACACAATACTGTATTCTAGAGAGGATTTAATGTATATGTATACCATACACAATACCGTATTCTAGAGAGGATTTAATGTATATGTATACCGTACAAACTACTGTATTCTAGAGAGGATTTAATGCATATGTATACCATACACAATACTGTATTCTAGAGAGGATTTAATGTATGTGTATACCGTACAAACTACTGTATTCTAGAGAGGATTTAATGCATATGTATACCATACACAATACCGTATTCTAGAGAGGATTTAATGTATATTTATACCATACAAACTAATGTATTCTAGAGAGGATTTAATGTATATGTATACCATACAAACTACTGTATTCTAGAGAGGATTTAATGTATATGTATACCATACACAATACTGTATTCTAGAGAGGATTTAATGCATATGTATACCATACAAACTACTGTATTCTAGAGAGGATTTAATGTATATGTATACCATACACAATACTGTATTCTAGAGAGGATTTAATGTATATGTATACCATACACAATACCGTATTCTAGAGAGGATTTAATGCATATGTATACCATACAAACTACTGTATTCTAGAGAGGATTTAATGTATATGTATACCATACACAATACTGTATTCTAGAGAGGATTTAATGTATATGTATACCATACACAATACTGTATTCTAGAGAGGATTTAATGTATATGTATACCGTACAAACTACTGTATTCTAGAGAGGATTTAATGTATATGTATACCATACACAATACTGTATTCTAGAGAGGATTTAATGTATATGTATACCGTACAAACTACTGTATTCTAGAGAGGATTTAATGTATATGTATACCATACACAATACCGTATTCTAGAGAGGATTTAATGCATATGTATACCATACAAACTACTGTATTCTAGAGAGGATTTAATGTATATGTATACCATACAAACTAATGTATTCTAGAGAGGATTTAATGTATATTTATACCATACAAACTACTGTATTATAGAGAGGATTTAATGCATATGTATACCATACAAACTAATGTATTCTAGAGAGGATTTAATGTATATTTATACCATACAAACTAATGTATTCTAGAGAGGATTTAATGCATATGTATACCATACAAACTACTGTATTCTAGAGAGGATTTAATGTATATGTATACCATACAAACTAATGTATTCTAGAGAGGATTTAATGTATATGTATACCATACAAACTAATGTATTCTAGAGAGGATTTAATGTATATTTATACCATACAAACTAATGTATTCTAGAGAGGATTTAATGCATATGTATACCATACACAATACTGTATTCTAGAGAGGATTTAATGTATATGTATACCATACACAATACTGTATTCTAGAGAGGATTTAATGTATATGTATACCATACAAACCAATGTATTCTAGAGAGGATTTAATGCATATGTATACCATACACAATACTGTATTCTAGAGAGGATTTAATGTATATGTATACCGTACACAATACTGTATTCTAGAGAGGATTTAATGCATATGTATACCATACAAACTACTGTATTCTAGAGAGGATTTAATGTATATGTATACCATACACAATACTGTATTCTAGAGAGGATTTAATGTATATGTATACCATACACAATACCGTATTCTAGAGAGGATTTAATGTATATGTATACCGTACACAATACTGTATTCTAGAGAGGATTTAATGTATATGTATACCATACAAACTACTGTATTCTAGAGAGGATTTAATGCATATGTATACCATACACAATACTGTATTCTAGAGAGGATTTAATGTATATGTATACCATACACAATACCGTATTCTAGAGAGGATTTAATGTATATGTATACCGTACACAATACTGTATTCTAGAGAGGATTTAATGTATATGTATACCGTACACAATACCGTATTCTAGAGAGGATTTAATGTATATGTATACCATACACAATACCGTATTCTAGAGAGGATTTAATGTATATGTATACCATACACAATACCGTATTCTAGAGAGGATTTAATGTATATGTATACCGTACACAATACTGTATTCTAGAGAGGATTTAATGTATATGTATACCATACAAACTAATGTATTCTAGAGAGGATTTAATGCATATGTATACCATACAAACTACTGTATTCTAGAGAGGATTTAATGTATATGTATACCATACACAATACCGTATTCTAGAGAGGATTTAATGTATATGTATACCATACACAATACCGTATTCTAGAGAGGATTTAATGTATATGTATACCATACACAATACCGTATTCTAGAGAGGATTTAATGTATATGTATACCGTACACAATACTGTATTCTAGAGAGGATTTAATGTATATGTATACCATACACAATACTGTATTCTAGAGAGGATTTAATGTATATGTATACCGTACACAATACTGTATTCTAGAGAGGATTTAATGTATGTGTATACCATACAAACTACTGTATTCTAGAGAGGATTTAATGCATATGTATACCATACACAATACTGTATTCTAGAGAGGATTTAATGTATATGTATACCATACACAATACCGTATTCTAGAGAGGATTTAATGCATATGTATACCATACACAATACCGTATTCTAGAGAGGATTTAATGTATATGTATACCATACACAATACCGTATTCTAGAGAGGATTTAATGCATATGTATACCATACACAATACCGTATTCTAGAGAGGATTTAATGTATATGTATACCGTACACAATACTGTATTCTAGAGAGGATTTAATGTATATGTATACCATACACAATACTGTATTCTAGAGAGGATTTAATGCATATGTATACCATACACAATACCGTATTCTAGAGAGGATTTAATGTATATGTATACCATACACAATACCGTATTCTAGAGAGGATTTAATGTATATGTATACCATACAAACTAATGTATTCTAGAGAGGATTTAATGTATATGTATACCATACAAACTAATGTATTCTAGAGAGGATTTAATGTATATGTATACCATACAAACTAATGTATTCTAGAGAGGATTTAATGCATATGTATACCATACAAACTACTGAATTCTAGAGTTCAAAGATGCTAATGCAAACAATTGAATGGAAAAGGATATTCTTATACAGAGGCACTTACCAGAGTGTTTATAAAACATTCTTTACTTTAAATTCTATTAACCCTTTCCTTCATAAATACGCCTTTCTACACCTCTGTAATAGTCACCTATTGAAACCATTGTGATAAATAGAGCATTTGCTCCTATAGGAGCAAATGCTCTATTTATCACAATGGTTTCAAACTACAAAATTCTAAAAAAATCCCTTTCTCTATTGAATGCTCCTTTTCGGTAGATTTATTCAAAGTGGTTGGATCTAAATATAGCCTATGAGGGAAATGGTAAATTGAGGGGAAACGAATGTTGCTAGAAGCACCTAATTACTTCGTGTTTGTGTTTACTTCCTGATCGAAGCTACTCAAAGGAGCATACTTCTTAACCCTTTCACCGGCGATGTCGCATAAATGCACCACGACAAATAGTGCAGTCCCAGATCAGACGCCGCCTTTTCACGGCGGCGTCTGATCATGGACTTCACTTTTTGTCTCATTCTCTATTAATACTTTCTATATATGTGCTTTATTCCTTTGAAATGTGCATTTATTTATATCATTTCCTTATTGTGCCGAATGATTTAACAAAATTTGGCTTGCAGACGACAATTAAAAATTTGGCGCCGAAAGGGTTAAAATACAGTTGAACTTCGATTTCACACACGCCAAGGGACCATACACATTACTTGGAGATAACAGAAGTTCGGATTGTCCAACTTCTAATCTGAACAATTTCTCAAGTTTATAGCTTAATGCAGGTCTGAAATAATGCTGGAAGCTCATATAGGAGCTTTCAGCATTACAAATGTACAGTGCTCCCTCTCTACAACGACACCCTTTGGGATACGAAGATTGTATGTGTTGTTCAGAGGGAGTTGTTATAGAGAGGGAAAATCAAACATAATTAGCTTGTTTTCAGATCCCCAGATAAGGTGTATTTCGAGAACTAAAAGCGTTATGCCTCAATCAAACCCTATGTTGTGACTACTCTTTAGAATCGTCACTGTTTTCAATGGTGCCAACAGGCGACATTGGCGCCGAAAGAGTTAATTTTCAAGAAACTAATGGATCTATTGATATGTCACGTGACTCGGTGACTCATCTAGATCCAAACTGTCTACAAATGAAAGTCAGGTCACCGTTATTTATTTTTATTTATTTATTAAAAAAACTAACAATAATCCGTTACCTCACAGGCTATTTTTAGATCCAACCTCTTTGAATAAATCTACCGAAAAAAGAGCAATAACTATAGAGAAATGGATTTTTTTAGAAATGTATAATTTGAAACCATTGTGATAAATAGAGCATTTGCTCCTATAGCAGAAAATGCTCTATTTATCACAATGGTTTAAACAGCCGACTTTTACAGAGGCGTAGAAAGGCGTATCTATGGAGGAAAGGGTTAAATAAATGCAGAAACATGTTTCAGTTCAAACTCGAATCGTAATATCAAATGATTAGTTTGTCAAACCAGTTTGAGTTCAAACCGGTTTGACTAAAATTCACCCCGTTCTGTTTTTACAACAGTTTGAAAAACCTGGTTATAGAGTAATCTTAGAAATACAGTTGAGCGTGGAGCCTCGATATATCGAACTCGGATAACAAGAACTTCGATATAACTCGAGTTATAATTCCGTCCCTCCAAAAACATGTAATACAGAACTTTTCTAAATATCACCACTGCACATATCTACTATGAATATGGTTTAAACCAGTTTGGGTAGAAGATCCTTTTATCAAGTTATTGACCGTTGAATCCAGGGAAGAAGATTGTTGATATTTATTCCAGTCGGTTGCCATGACAATTGGAGTTCAACATGACACTCAATAACAATGGAACCTCGATATCTCGGACTCGGATAACTCGAATAACTCGAACTAAAAGTTCGGTCCTTCCAAAATGTACAGAAAAAAATACAGAATTGCTCTACAATGTATAGATAGAATCACATATGAAAGCTTAATGCAGATCTAAAGTACAGTGCTCCCTCCCTACAACGGCCCTCTCAATAACAATTCCCTCCTTACAACCACGCATGTCACTGTTTCCGAAACAACAAGGCTCCAGAAATTATTTTCCATCGTATTTTATTTATACCTTCATCATACCCTATGTTGTGACCACTCTTTAGAATCGTCACTTTGTGTTTTACTAATATACCTTTATTATTTAGTTAAGAATAATATTTTTGAAATTATTATTGCAGACGACACTTGTAAATTTGGCGCCGAAAGTGTTAAACGAATCAGATGTAAGTAAAGATTTCGACAGGTCAGATTTCCAGCAGACTTTATATTTTTAGCATGAGAATGGTTAGAAACCAGTTCGCTAAACCAACCACCCCACCCCTGCGTGCGGTTTTATATGGTTTGATGGTGTAAAATGAACGCCATTATTAGTGCAAAATGGCGGCCATCATGGCGGCACAATTACAAACAGTTAGACCACTTTTACCTTGTTAACCCCCTGTTTGTTTGAAGACTCGTTTAAACTAAAACTTATTTCAGTTTTGTAACTAAACTACACCCAAAATAAAAACCACGAACTTAAACTAGTATAAGTTTCGTTAAATGGCTTTAGTGAAAATTAAGACAAAACTTGACAGAGACCACTGGCCGGATTTTCGTATTACTGTTCAAACCGTAATGACAGCAAGGGTGGCTAATTTTTAAACTATATGATTGGATGATTTTATTTTACAATAGCTCACAAGACCTGTTACAGGCGAACGAAGGATTTAACCCTTCCCTGTTCTATATTTAGTCCAAATGTTAATACCTACTGAATATTCATGGACAAAATAGTTATAATGAAATATGCATTCAAGGTGGAACATTGTAGCCATTTTAGAAACTAAAGAAACAGATCTATGAAATTCCATCAGCAAACAGGGCAGACCCTGGAGCCATCTGATCTGGGTATTCTCTGTTTGCAAATGCGTGAAAATGAGTTTATATGAAGGAACGGATTTAACGAATGTTCATAAACCCATATTCAGTAATTAATTATCAGTAAATGACTATAATGTATCTTGAGTGTTTTTTGCATTTAATTATGTTAAACTTCAATACGTCACGGCGTAATTGCATTCGTTTGTGGTTTTATTAAATAACGACACTGGGCCATTCCATTAACCCTTTACCTCAGGAATATTCATGAAAGAAATAAACACATCATTATTCTTTGACTATGTCAGACAAGGCAGACTCGTATTATCTGGGTATGCTCTGTTTGCATATGTGCCAAAGGGCATACCTTTCTGGACCAAAGCTATTTATAAATACGAGTCAAGTCGCCATCGGCTGGATAAAGATGAACCCGGTATTTTTTTTAATCTCTTTGCACTTGCTGTTCACTTTATCAACTCGACGATTATGAGCGAAATGATCTGTTATAAAGGACAATTTTTCCCAATTGTAACATTTTATTACCAAAAAACAGAGAAACCGCTCTAAAGCGACCATTTTATAAATACATGTATATGTCGTTTACCTTCTGCACTCTGATCAATTATCGTCTGCAAATATTGCCATCTGCTGAAATTATAAAAATACGTTTTCCTGCCAGTTCTTTCTCTTTTTTTTTTTAAAAAAAGGAAAACAACAACAACCAAACAAAAACAGTGTCAGTGTGTCAAACAGTTTGGATCCTGATGAGACACTGGGTTACTTGGCGTCTCATCTGGATCCAAACTGCTTTGCAAAGTCGACAGGAGGAAAGTGCTGAATGTTAAAAACTGGCTCCTTGCTAATAAAGCTTTTTTGTTGAGTCTGAGTTTGTTCTCAAGCTTTTGATTGGTCAGATTTGAGCCAAATGCTCAAATCTGATCAATCAAAAACTTGAGAACGAACTCAGACTCAACTAAAAAGTTTTATAAGCATGAATACAGATTGTTGCTTAATCCAGGAGGAAAGAAGCTCCTACAGTAGCTTTCTGCATTACTTTCATATTGCATTAAGCTACCACGTGCCTTAACGACCCAGAATTATACCACTTTGTTGATGATCGCTTTAGAGATGTTTTACTGTACAGATCATACGCGAAAGTGGTGTTAGTGTGCATACGAACATCATCAATAGTAGCAGAACACATCCGAACATCGTCAACAGTATAGTAGGACACATCCGAACATCTTCATTAGTAGCAGGACACATCCGAACATTGTCAACAGCAGCAGGACACATCCGAACATCGTCAACAGTAGCAGGACACATCCGAACATTGTCAACAGCAGCAGGACACATTCGAACATCATCAACAGTAGCAAGACATTGCCGACAGTAGCAGGACACAATCGAACATAATCTAATGTAGCAGGACATATACGAGCATCATCAACCGTAGCAGGACACATCTGAACATCATCAACAGTAGCAGGACACATCTGAACATCATCAACCGTAGCAGGACACATCTGAACATCATCAACAGTAGCAGAACACATCTGAACATCATCAACAGTAGCAGGACACATCTGAACATCATCAACAGTAGCAGGACACATCCTAACGTTGTCGACAGTAACATGACACATCTGAACATCGTCGACAGTAGCAGGACACATCTGAACATCGTCGACAGTAGTAGGACACATCTGAACATCGTCGACAGGAGCAGGGCACATCCGAATATCATAAACAGTAGCAGGACACATCCGAACAAAACACCATCTGTAAATCGGCTTTAATCATTTGAATGTGTGAAATTGTAGTTTATAGGAATTTGCAAACACTGTAGACCCAGATCAGAGAGCTTTTGGGGGAGCTATTTGACCAGACTATCTATACTGGTACTTTGTAATATATATGGCTTGATTTGAGAAGAAGCACTATTTATCTGTTTAAAAATAATCATTCTTTAACCATTTGCACGCTAACGGAGAAACCATGTTGCCTAAACAAACAGTTTGGATCCAGATGAGGCCATATAGTGCGGCGTCTCATCAGGATCCAAGCTGTTGACACTTTGGCCATATGTTTGCAAAGATATGAGATAGTTTTTATTTGAAGAATTGAAGCAGACGACGATTGTTGCAGACGAAACATTATTAAGCGTTTAAAGCGTTAGTATATAATGTTAATTTCAATTACATGTACTTAAATTTGACGTTAATCGTTCAAATGTCTTTCTCGAACAGACTCACTCTCCAACACTCATAGAGCTTTGACATTATTCTAATAAAAATAAATGAAACATTAATAAGCTTATTTGTAAAATGTCAAAACCATCACGTTTAGGTTAGGTCATATGTTTAAACGACGGGATCCGTTCTCATACATGTACAGTGAACCCTAATTATATCGGCATTCGTTACTATGGCACCCTCATTATACCGGCAGTACGCATTGAAACAAAATTACCGTTAAAGTCTTTGAAACAACCACTGAATATTTAGGTACAATGCCAATCAGACAGGTGATCGCTTAATGCAGAACACGAGAAGTGTAAAAAGCTCCCAAAGGGAGCTTTGTGCACTTCTTGTATTCTGTATTAAGCGTTCACCTGTTGGTACTAGTTTAAAACTGGCCACATGGTTCCTTTCATATTTAAACTCGTTATAACGGCAACCTCGTTATACCAGCAAAATGTCTGGAAACAAACACCTCCGTTGTAACGAGGGTTCACTGTACAATATTACAGCCCACCATTATAGGCAATTTAACTGTCAAACCTATAATTGAAACAAACAAGTCTTCCCGTCTCTCAATTTTTCCATCCAGTTTCTCACCACCTTCTAAATTGCAAAGTATCACAAGGTTTAGCATGTTACCAAACATACTCACAGCCACACATACAATAGAACCCCTCAAATGCGACCACTTAAAAATAACCATAGCTGTCTTTGTAAGCAGGTGGTTGCTTAATGCCGGTCGATAGTTATGCAGAAAGCTCCTATAGGAGCTTTCTGCATAACTTTCGTCCTGCATTAAGCTACCACCTGCCTTGCCACCAATAAGTATACCCCCTTTTTGGTGGTCGCATTAGAGGGGTTTTACTGAACATGCAACAATTTGCAAACACTGCAGTTCATGATAGGAGGCTTCATAGAGGAGCACCCTCTGATCAAGACCGACACTGCATGTTAATCAAAATTCTCTAGCAAATTTAATGCCTTTGAAATATCTGCTCTGATTGCCTATTGGATTGTACAGTTTTACATTATGTATACAGTAAACCCCTATAAACAGGAATTTCTATAAACAGGAATTTTAATAAAGATTTTAGTAAAAGATCTTTTTATGCAGGTGGCTTCTTAATGCAGGATGAAAGGCACGCAGAAAGCTCCTTCGGGAGCTTTCTATGAGCCTTTCACCCCGCATTAAGCTGTCACCTGTCTTAAAGACCGACATTGATACTGATTTTAAGGTCCGGTATGGAGAGGTTTCACTGTATATGCCATTGTAAAAGTCAGCTAATAAATATTCATGATGTCATTATTTCTTAACCCATTCCCACATAGGTTATTTTTAGATCCGACCACTTTGAATAAATCTACCGGAAAGGAGCATTAACTTGAGAAAAGGAAAGAAATAGAATTTTGTGGTTTGAAACCATTGTGATAAATAGAGCATTTGCTCCTATAGGAGCAAATGCTCTATTTATCACAATGGTTTCAACATGTGGTTTTACAGAGGTGTAGAAAGGCGTATCTATGGAGGAAAGGGTTAAATTAAATGAATATTCAGAAATGGTTAAACGTTGATGGACTGTGTTTCACTTTTAACCCGTAATCCATATACACGTCTTTGTATACAGAGTAGACCTAAATTATACAACTGCTATAGGAGCCGTCTTACCAGGGTCTGCTCTGCTTACGAAATGATGGAGATCGGATTCTATAATTTCTGCCCAGGACAACATTTCCTATCTTTACAAGCCACTATAAAATCAGCTTATTAATTCTCAAGATGTCAGTATTTCTAACAATTATTCATCTAGTAAAAGGTTAAATGCAGCATGTAAAGGGTAGAGCCTATGTACTCAGACAATACGGCTCCTGTATGAGCTGTCTGATCAGGGTCTGCTCTGTTTGCCTTGTGATATGATACAGCTCTGATTCCACAGTTTTTGTCCAAGCAAAAATTCACTTTGAACATTTTACATTATAAAACTTCAGCTAATAAAATTTATATTCATGACGTCATTATTTCTCACATGAATATTGAACACTGACATTGTTAATATGATTATCATATGTACAATCAACCTGCACAAACTAAATGTGACGCCATCGTAATGCGTATTAAATGCACGCTCGTACTTGTCGTGTCAAATGCACGCTCGTACTTGTCGTGTCTTACGTTGACCGACCCCTGTCACTGAACAACGTTAAAACCATTTGCAGTAAACCCCCTCTAAATCGGAACTCTAGTAGAGAAGAATTTAGATACTTTGAGGCAGAAGACCGCTTAATGCAGGGTGTAAGTCACGCAGAAAACTCCTAGAGGAGCTTTCTGCATGACTTTCACCCTGCATTAAGCTGCCACCTGTTCCAAAGACCGCTATTTATGCTAAATGTAAGGTCCGATTTTGAAGGTTACTGTTTATTTTTTACTGTATTCCTTGTGATCCTATAAACGGGGCACGGATAAATGGTGTAGACCTATGTTAAAGGATTCCGGGACGAGCCATTTGATCTGGACATACATTGTTCTATTAATAAATTATTTCCCCAAAGTCACATCAGTTCCATGTGTCTCAACATCAAATTGGTTCATACAACAGGGCAGCATGAGGCTGTAATAGTTAAATCATTATTCATTTACGTCGAAACAACGACAATCAAATGGGACAACCGTATGCTGGCGATTTCTCAAAAGTCGGACAGCAGTATGCTGGCGACGACTTGAAAGTGGGAAAACAGTACGCTGGTGACGGCTTGAAAGTGGGAAAACAGTACGCTGGCGACGACTTAAAAGTGGGATATGAAACAACGATACGCCGAACATCCGGACGACGGTTCAACAAGTAGACAAACAGTACGCCGACGATGGTTTAAAAGGGGGACGTGGGACACGACGACATGTCAGCATGACATGTCAGCATGACATGTTAGCATGACAGGTCAGCACGACAGGTCATTAATGCGACAGGGAATCGTATTTTCACAAGTTAAATCGACTACACGACAAAAAGACCAATTTGGCTAGTCGGGTTTGGGTCGACCATGATTCTGACTAGAAATCAAGACATTGCGATTTTAACGAATACGCAAGCCATAATCTTTATGAAGCTCGTAGTTATTAATACAAGGTTACAATCTATACAATAAAACCTCTTAACTTTCTAGTAAAGACTAACTTTTTTCAGTTTTGTGACCGCTTAATGCAGGAAGGGCGACATGCAGAAATCTCCTCTGAGAGCTTTCTGCATGACTTTCATCCTGCATTAAGCTACCACTCGTCTTAAAACCCTATCATGATACATATGTGATTGTTCGTAATAGCGGGATCTTACTGTATATGTAAATGTATTTGTTCTGATAAGTGGAGTCTTACTGTGTATGTAAATGTATTTGACCGTTCGGATAAGCGGGACCTTGCTGAGTATGTAAATGCATTTGTCTGTTCGGATAATGTTTTTTTTGCTGTGTATGTAAATTCATTTTCTGTTCGGATAATTGGAGTCTTTCTGTAAATGTATTTGACTCCTCGGACTAGCGGGGTCTTTTTGTATATATATAAATGTATTTGTTCGGATAAATATGGTCTTAGTGTATATGTAAATTATTTGACTATTCGGATTAGTGGGGGTCTTACTATATATGTAAATTGTCTGTTCGGATTAGTGGGGTCTTGCTTTATATGTAAATGTATTTGACTTTTCGGACTAGCGGGGTATTACTGTATATGTAAATTGTCTGTTCGGATTAGTGGGGTATTACTGTATATGTAAATTGTCTGTTCGGATAAGTGGGGTCTTGTTGTATATGTTAATAATGTATTTGACTGTTCGGATTAGTGGGGTCTTACTATTTTTGTTAATGTATTTGACTATTCGGATTAGTGAGACCTAACTGTGTATGTAAATTGTCTGTTCGGATAAGTGGGGTCTTGCTGTATATGTAAATATATTTAATTGTTCAAACTAGCGTGGTCTTACTGTACAGTAACCGGACCGGACGTTACATTTAGTATATATATCGGCCACGGAGACAGGTGGCAGCTTAATGCAGGGTGAAAGTCGTGCAGAGAGCCCGTCTGGGAGCTTTCTGTGTAGCTTTTACCCTGCATTAAGCAGCCATCTGCCTAAACGTATCTAAATTATTCTCTACTAGAAATCCGGCATATAGAGGTTTTACTGTACATGTAAATGTATTTCAAAATCTATACTCAAGTTGAGCCTTTGTTGCATAGGGAATATTATTTGTTTTATCCACTGAGCGCCATGGCAACATGTCCCATTATTTTAATTATTACTATATGGTTATTAAGCCAAATATTGAAACAAAACGGCAAATACGGGTTTACGTTTAACCAATATTTACGTGGTTCATTCTCTAGCAGACACGGTTATCACTGATAACAGATTATTAGACAGACTCTCGTGTGTATGCCAGAACTAAATTACGCTGTTCATGTTTCCACAGTGTACACCAGGTTACACTGAGAGGCTGTGAGTAACCTACTTGCAAGTAAACACGCGTTAATACGATCAGTGCAGACTTGAGAAGTTACTGTTGTAAGCTAGCTGGTCGAATGCGACTTGACGCAGTGTGAGAGTTTCATATTCACATAGAAAATGAATTACATGTGAAAATAGTGTAGGATACTATAATGGAGTCTTAGCTATGAGGAGATGCGGAGTTTGTTTATAGGCTATATCCCTCCGTGGGGGTAGTTTGTTCCTGATTGGATATATATTGTGCGTGGAGTGTTAAAACTTTACTCGGCTATTCGAGACATGACTCGGCTTTGCAAACAGATTGATTGGTAATTCGGCATCTCATCAGGATCCAAGCTGTTTGATACTCGGTCTGTTTAAGCTTTATCGAATCGGAAAGGGTCAAAACTCCACCAGACCCAAGCTTGAGCCAAGCTTCTTTTTTTTTCAAAACAGCGTCTGGTGTTCTGGTGTTGAACTTTTTATGGTTAAATGCTAGAAACTGTCTGTAAACAACAACAACAAACAAACAAACAAAAACCAAACAAACTTTTTTGACAGCATGCCGTTAAAGGCTACCGGAAGGACTATTGGCCAACGGTTGTTTCTTCTATCCACTTGACTTATAAATACAGTACGTTTCAAGGAAATGTTGACCGTCATAATGTCGTTGGTTAAGTGGTGTTCTTACGGTGGTTGGTTAGCCGGCAGAAAGCCTTAATTAACAGCCGACACTAGACTAGTTAAGTGAAATTCAGAGAGGATTTTGTTATACATTCCAATTACGAAGACCGGCAATGTATCTACGTGGACGGAAGGGCTTTGTTTTGGCTGCTATACTGGTAGTTGTGTGTGTTACATGTCTCACGACTAGACGCATAGGAATCAGTTTACCAGTGAAATTCTTGCCACAAGGTAACCATGGAAATAGTCACATTCGAAACTGTAGTTAAATCTCTGAGACTGAAATACGTTTTTTCTAAGTTTCTGGCCCTTAGGTTAGAAAACCTTTAGTCTGAGATCATTCTCAAGCATCTCAAGAAACTGACCAATCAGGTACATGTACTTGAGAATGATATCAGACTCAGGCGTTTTCTTTACTTTGACCTGTTTTCATATTAACTCTTTACCACACAGAGACGCCTTTTCACGTCTTTGCAATCAGAGTAGATCCAGATCAGACAACTGTTGTAGGAAATGTCTGTTCATGGAATTACATGTATATAGATTAGACGATTCAGTTTCTGCAATGACCAAACGCCCGATTAGTGATAGTTTCATATCTATTCAATTGTATATATTTACATTCGCCCTGCAACGTCCTTATATAACCTTATTCTAAAAAGAAAGTTGCATAACCTCATGAACACCGGAAGCACGTCATTCATTTCTTAAATATAAGAAATACAATGGAATATAAATATAAGAAATAAATGACGTGCTTCCGGTGTTCATGAGGTTATGCAACGCATAGCTTTACGAGCAAAGTTAGTGAAGCCCTTCGGGCTTCACTAACTTTGCTCGTAAAGCTATGCGTTGCATAACCTCATGAACACCGGGAGCACGTCATTCATTTCTTAAATGTTTTGCATATATCTTTCACTAACCGGATAGACAATCACGCGGTTCCTTCGGGCCAATGATTTCATATCTATTGTATATCTATTGTATATCTTTCATTGCCTGGGTAGATAATCATGCTTTTGAACGCACATATCCTGTGTGAAAATAGCGCTATATAAATATATTTATTTATTTATTTAAGTCTCATCTGTGCACATACAACAAACATATTACAAATTCTTTACAAAATAAGATGCACACAGCCATTCTTTATAAGAATTATAAGAGACTGTTCCCTATCACAGACTATTATTCATACACTGTTCATACAATTAGATATATACATGAAGTAAAACCACGTGATTGCTGCTAAATTAATGAAGTAAAACCACGTGATTGCTGCAGATTCTTGAGAATGAACTCAGACTCAAACTGAGAAGTATTTATAACCTCGGACACAGAGCTTTAGCTTAGTAGAATGCATGTATTTCCTTCATATAAACAACTTTTCACGCATTTGCAAACAGAGTAGACCCAGATCAGACGGCTCCTACAGGAGCCATCTGATAAGGATCTGCTCTGTTTGCTAATGAATGGACTTTGATAGATGTTTCTTTACTTTCCAAAATAGCAGCTCTACAATGTTCCACCTTCCATATATCATTATAACTATTTTTTACACGAATATTCAGAAGGTATTTGAATCCTAAATAAGCATAGAACTGTTAAATACATTACCCCCAAATGACGCATTTTTGTGCCTCTATAAAATTCACATTGTGAAACCATTGTGATAAATAGATCATTTGCTCCTATAGGAGCAAATGCTGTATTTATCACAATGGTTTCATATTACAAAATTCATTTTCTCTAGTTAATGCTCCTTTTCGGTAGATTAATTCAAAAAGGTTGGATCTAAAAATAGCCTAGGAGAGTGTTAATAAGTAGAGTATATTTTATATGTCTCCACCAAACTCTGCTGCTCGTTAACATCGTTTCTCCGAGAGACCCCCAACACGATTCATATCAGTAGGAGCAAGATAGAGATTGGTTGTGAAAGTTTGATAAAAGATTATGAAAGTTATTTCTCTTCTTTTTTTCTACACACAACTATGGGGAATCGAAAACAAAGTAGGACATGCAGAACTTCGGGATCCTAGCCAACATTTCATTGATGTTTTAATCCATGAATATTCATACAAGAAATAATGACTGATATTGATTAGCTAAATGACATCATAAGTAATTGAATTGTTGCCTTGACAGCAACTGTAGAAATACAGTAAAACCTCTCTATAACGGCCACTAAGTTGTGTTAACTAGTTGGTATTTAGGACAGGTGTCTGCTTAAAGCAAGGTGAAAGTAAAACAGAACGCTCCTATTGGAGCGTTCTGTTTTACTTTCATCTTGCTTTAAGCAGCCGCCTGCCTTTAACACAAAATACTTGATGTAATTAAGTGCCCGTTATAGAGAGGTTTTTATTGTAGAACATAAGCAAAAAGGGCACGACACTTATTAGAGGACTCTTGCTGGGTCTACATAGTTTTCCATAAGACAAAAATGGGATGCAGATGATATCAGTGTCGTATCTCTCCTTAGTGTAATTGTCCTGTTAGTGCTGTATCTTTCCTTAGTGTAATTGTCCCGTCAGTGTTGTATCTTTCCTTAGTGTAATTGTCCCGTCAGTGTTGTATCTTTCCTTGTTGTAATTGTCCTGTTAGTGCTGTATCTTTCCTTAGTGTAATTGTCCCGTTAGTGCTGTATCTTTCCTTAGTGTAATTATCCCGTTAGTGCTGTATCTTTCCTTAGTGTAATTGTCCCGTTAGTGCTGTATCTTTCCTTAGTGTAATTGTCCCGTTAGTGCTGTATCTTTCTTTAGTATCACTGTCCTGTTTTAACACTTTACTCCATAGATACGCCGTTCTACACCTTTGCAAACAGAATAGACCCAGATCATACAGCTCCTATAGGAGCCGTCTGATCAGGGTCTCTGTTGGATTATGATTTGATATAGATATGATTCTACAGTGTCCGTCATTGTCAAAAAACCTGTGTACATGTGCTAGTATAACAAAGTAATCTAATTAATAATCATGACGTCATTATTTCTTACATGCATGTTCATGGAGGAAAGGGTTATCTCTCCGATTGGCCATTAGCCATCAAAATCTATTAACTCTTTCACTCATACAAACCTTTTGCAAAGTAGACCCAGATCAGATCGCCCCTGCATGAGCCGTCTGATCAGGGTCTGCACTGTTTGCAAATATCAGTACACTTGTTTAATTGAAAGAGTTAACCTTTTTGCACGATACGAACAAATCTGTGTCTACAAACAGGTTGGATCCAGATCAGACGCCGATTAGCTTGGCCTCCCATTTGGGTCTTGACTTTTTGTCACCCTGAACGTGTTTATGCAAAGTGCAATTTAACCATTTTCTCCACAAATACGCCTTTCTACGCCTTTGCAAACAGAAGAGTCGTCTGATCAGGATATGTTCTGTTTGCTTATTAAATAATATAGCTTTTATTCTACAGTTTCTGCCATAGCCAAACATTCCCATGTCCTTGTGCCAATATAAAAATAATCTAACTAATACCCATTGATTCTTACACGAATATTTATGTAGTAACGGGTTAAACACATTTGAAAACTTGAATAGATGAGAAAATAAAAAAACAACAAAAAAAACCCAGTACTAAACAGGCTAAATGTTTAGTCCGTATTTTGCTATTGTTTGTAAATGGTCTTGTGAACCTTTAATTTGTAGTGGAAAATCAAACAGTTTAGATCCAGATGAGACACCTTTGAGACACCGAGGGTTTAGCTTTGTGTGTTTAACTCTTGATCGAATAGCGCACATCCTCTAGACATAGGAAGTGTCATATATCGCAATTTTACTAAAAAAGCAGACAACTATTTATACGAAGAACAAATTGCTTAGCGTATAATTTCGTTACAGAATGAAATGCAACAAATTGATATCTTATGTCTGCTTGTTATATTTCACCACAGGGGAAAACTGCAGAACTTAGAGATTTCCTATTTACAGAGGTCCAGATAAGATGTGTAAATTTAAACACTTTCAAGAATGGCAAGAATGGCTCTTTTATTTCTCCACCAAACCCTATACTGTGACCACTCTTTAGAATCGTCTGGAAGAGACGATTCTAATGAGTGGTCACAGTATAGGGTTTGGTAGAGAAATGACGGTTTTTGGGTATGCACCCTTATCTGTAGCTCTGTATTCAGCTATCTCTATTTCCAAGCGCACGAATTAGCTTTATTGTATCAATTCAAAAACAACAAGTTTTACTAGCGTGTAGACTAGTTACTAATGTCGAGATAACAAGTTAGGTCAGCTTGTAGACTAGTTATCAATATCGAGATAACAGGCTAGGTCAGCGTGTAGACTAGTTACGAATGTCGAGATAACAGGTTAGGTCAGCGTGTAGACTAGTTACTAATGTCGAGATAACAAGTTAGGTCAGCGTGTAGACTAGTTACTAATGTCGAGATAACAGGTTAGGTCAGCGTGTAGACTAGTTACTAATGTCGAGATAACAAGTTAGGTCAGCGTGTAGACTAGTTATCAATATCGAGATAACAGGCTAGGTCAGCGTGTAGACTAGTTACGAATGTCGAGATAACAGGTTAGGTCAGCGTGTAGACTATTTACTAATGTCGAGATAACAAGTTAGGTCAGCGTGTAGACTAGTTACTAATGTCGAGATAACAGGTTAGGTCAGCGTGTAGACTAGTTACTAATGTCGAGATAACAAGTTAGGTCAGCGTGTAGACTAGTTACTAATGTCGAGATAACAAGTTAGGTCAGCTTGTAGACTAGTTATCAATATCGACATAACAGATTAGGTCAGCGTGTAGACTAGTTACCAATGTCGAGATAACAAGTTAGGTCAGCTTGTAGACTAGTGATCAATTTCGAGATAACAGGTTAGGTCAGTTTTGTAGACTAGTTATCAATTTTGAAATAACAGGCCAGGTCAGTTTTGTAGATTTGTTTCCAGTTTCGCGACAACAGGCCATGTCATTTTTGTATAGTCATTTATTTCGAGATGACAGCTCAAATGATTTGAAATATCACGGTAAATTCGTTACAAAGTAAAACATCGCTATTTTATTTTATTTTATTTTAGACTGGCGACTGCTGAATGCAGGGTGAAAGTCATGCAGAAGCTCTCAGACCCTAATCCTGCATTAAGCGGCCCCCTGTCTTACCCTTTACCTCATGTAAATTTTTCACGCCAGATCAAAATCAGACGTTTCCTATAGGAGCCGTCTAATCAGGATCTGCTCTGTTTAGTTTTGCCATAATATTGACCAGTTTCTAAAGTTTCTGGCAAGTGAAAGCAAACCATTGCTCATGTACAGTTAAAAATCAGGATCCGAGATTATAAAACCTCTGAGTTTGAGCTCATTCCCAAGTATCTGATTGGTCAGATTCTGAGCAAGCTCAGAATCTGGCCAATCAGATACTTGAGAATGATCTCAGACTCAAGCAAAAAGTTTTATAACCTCGGGTCCAGGATCAAGTGTTCGGCTAACCAAGGGTTTACTGTATAATAAAGAGATTCAATTCCATATGAACTTTACGAACAGCTTCAATCTAGACCAGATGCCATTCAAACATGTTATTTACACATGCACACCGCTGCTGCACTAAGTCCTGAATGCTTGAACGGGCTAACCGTTTTGATGTTCTGGTTGAACATGTTAACCGTTTTTATGCTGTTGAACATGCTTGCCGTTTTTATGTTGTTTAACAAGTAAATCATTTTGAAGCTATTGTTGAACATGTTAACGGTTTTGATGTTGTTGAACATGATTGCCGTTATGATGTTGTTGAACAAGGTATCCATTTTAACCCATTCCCTCATATTGACGACTTTTGACGACTCTGTAAATGTCACTTTGTGAAACCATTGTGATAAATAGAGCATTTGCTCCTATAGGAGCAAATGCTCTATTTATCACAATGGTTTCAATCTACACAATTCTAAAAGGTTCCTTTTCTCTAGTAGATGCTCCTTTTCGGTAGATTTATTCAAAGAAGTTGGATCTAAAATTAGCTTATGAGGGAATGGGTTAATGCTACTGTTGAACATTAACAGGTTTTATGCTATTGTTGAACATGCTAACCGAACAAGTTAACCATATTAATGCAATTGTTGAACATGTTAAACAGTTTTATGTTATTGTTCAACATGCTAACAGTTTTTATGCTGTTTGTTTCTTCATAAATTAATTAACACTTTATTCATTTTTCTTAAAAAAAACATAACCAGAGTGTCCAACAAAATTGGAATTCATCTGGATCCTAACTGTTTACATGGAAATTAGTACAGTAAAACCTCGATTATTCGAATTTTCGGTATAGAAGAATTTAGACCCTTTTAGGCAGGTGGCTGCTTAACGCATGGTGGAAGTCATGCAGAAAGCTCATAGAGGAGCTTTCTGCATGACTTCCACCATGCATTAAGCTGCCACCTGTCTTAAAGATCGATAATAATACGTATTTTAGTGTTCGAATAATCGAAGTTTTACTGTACGTATATCACGAATTCGCCTCTAGCATGGAGAGGATTAATTTACCGAACTCCTAGAAGGCACATGATGTTGATCTTTAGTAAATGTTAAAAAGCATAAATATGCTGCTAAGTTGAACTCTGGTTGTCATGGGAGAATCTATGACCATCTTTGTGAAGAATTTGGGGCCTAGAAATCAACGTCTCATCACCATCCAGACTGTTTAACAAAAAGGGCGAAAAATCATCTATGAATACTAGAAGCAGTTGACAATTTTTGCACACTTCACTCCATATTTGTCTTTTTTTATGCCTTTGCATGTAGCATGTAGAGTAGACCCGAACCAGACGGACACTGGTTGAGTTTTCTGACCTGGGTCTACTCTGTTTGCTTATAAAATAATAGAGATCTGATTCTGCAGTTTCTGCCATGACCAAAATTTCCTGTGTTCATGTGACATTAAATTCGTATAATTAATAATCATGATGTCGCTATTTCCTTACATGAATATTCATGAAGTGAAGGGTTAACCCTTTACTCCATAAATACGCCTTTCTACGCCTTTGCAAACAGAGTAGACCCAGATCAGACGGCTCCTATTGGAGCCGTCTGATCAGGGTCTGCTCTGTTTGTTTATGATATAATATAGATATGATTCTAAAGCTTCTGTCATGGCCAGAAAGTTCTGTGTCCATATACTATTATAATAATTAATCTAATTAATATTCGTGACGTCATTATTTTTACATGAATATTCATGATGTAAATGATTAAGCAGGTATCTGTAGGTGATATCACTGATAAGTACAATAGAACCTGCCTGAATCGGCCATCAAAAAGATGTCTATTTATGGGTCTGTAAGGCAGGTGGTAGCTTAATCAGGTCGAACGTAATGCAGAAATCAGCTCCTATAGGAGCTTTTTGTATTACTTTGGCCCTGTATTAAGCAACCACCCGCTCATGTGCAATAGATGAATCGCTGCTTAACCCTTTCCCTCATATAAATGCATACAGGAGCCGTCTGATCTGGGTCTACTATGTTTGCAAAGGCGTGAAAACGCGTTTGTATGATGAAAAGGAAAGGATTAATGCTGAATGAAATATTTGGAGAAAGCTATGTTTTAGAGAGCTTATGACATAACTTTCATCCTGCATTAAGCTACATATGCCCACCAAAACAAAACAATTAGAATATGTTGAATGGTCGTTAGCGGGTTATTTGTATGTAGTCATTTATCATATCGAGATAATTTATTCTTTTATACTTGTTAAATATTAATTTATGCCGGACCTTGAAACTTGACATATGAAAAGTTGTCGCAACGTTGAAATCTAGACCAATCTCTCGGCAAAATTTGAGATAACAAGGATAACAGTATACCATTATAATATAACAGCGTGGTATTGTAGGACAACAACATGACATTTATAAGATAACATCATGGCATTATAAGATAACACCATATTATAAGATAACACGAAGATATTATAAGATAACAACATGGCAATATAAGGTAATAAAGTTCAGTATGAGATAATAACATGACGTTATTAAATAACAGCACGACATTATAAAATGACAAAATGAAATAACAGTATGACAACATAAGATAACAGCATAACAAATTATAAGTATGGATATCGACTTAGATATCTCCTTGCTTTAATATTGTTCCATGAGTTGCTTGTTGACGCGGCTGTCTGTCTTTGTGATCTTTGTGTCTGTCTGTTTGTATGTATGTGTATGTGTCTGTCTGTCGTGTGTGTGTTTTATGGGTGTGTTTTACTCTTGTCTCTGTGTATTTCTGTGTGTATGTGTGGTGTCTGTCTGTATGATAAGTGTTTGTCTGTGCGTGTGTGTGCACGCACGAATGTGTACGAAACAGTACGATTGTGTGTGTCTCTACGTGTGTCTGTCTGTGTGTTCGTGTGTTTGTCTGTCTTTGTGTGTATATGTATGTCCGTCTTCCTGTGCCCACTTTCTTTTTACCTGTGTCTGACAGTTCGTATCCTGTTTGTGCGCGCGTTTGTGTCTAGAGACTGCTTGACCAGTATTTACCTCTAGACCTCACAATAAAGTATTGTACAGCTAAACCCTTCTAAGGCAATCACTTAATGAATGGCCATAGTTGTCTTTAAAAGCAGGTGGTTGCTTAATGTTGGGCAGGAGTTTTCTGCTTAACCGTTTTCCCGCATTAACTAATTCCCTCCCAGACTATTTTAAGACCCAACCACTTTAAATATATCAACCGAAAAGGAGCATATACTAGATAAAAGGAAAATTTAAACATGTGTTATTTTGAAACTATTGCGATAAATAGAGCATTTGCTCCATAGGAGCAACTGCTCTATTTATCACAATGGTTTCAGCAAATGATCTTCACAGGGGCATCAAAATGCGTCAGTAGTGGGGAATGGGTTTAAGCTACCACCTGCATTTAAGACTCACATTTAGACGTCCCTTGGGTGGTCGCTTTGGACAGTTTTCACTGTATACGAAATGTATGAGTTTGGAAGCACGGCCGGAATAAATTACATATCGTTAAATTAATGCATATCATTAACAATCATTGCCAACTTTCATGCAATCTGTCCATCATTTGTCTGTTCATCACATGAATTTACAACTATCAACTTCATGCAAGAATTGACATTCATCGATCATTTTACGACCTTTCAACGTCTGGGCGTATTGAATAGTCTTCTTTCAGTTCGTCGTCTGCTTTCATATTGTCGTTTTTGTTTATATTTCTAATAGACTGCGTAATTGGTGTATCCAGATTTGATCAGTCTTTGTAAACATTTTTGCTCCAGATCTAACACATCAAAAACTTGTTTTCAAAACAGGGTCCAAAATGTAGAAATACTTCTTGCATGGTAAGTTATTGTCGTCTGCCACACATGTCAAACCTTTCTTTTCTCTTCAAAACTGCAAAAGAACCCCTCTAATGCGACCACTTAAAATAACAACAGCTGTCTTTATAAGCAGGTGGTTGCTTAATGCAGGACGAACGTTAAGCAGAAAGCTCCTATAGGAGCTTTCTGCATAACTTTAGTCCTGTATTAAGCTACCACCTGCCTCTGCCACCAAGAAGTATGTCCCCTTTTGGTGCTCGCATTAGAGGGAGTTTACTGAACAGACAGTGTGACTAAACATTTGAATCCTGATAGTTCAGCAATCAAACTTTGTGCATGAGTAATCAGTAAGCGCATACATTTGTTACAAGAGTGTACATTAAGAATCGGAAATCTGGTAATTGGAGCAAATTCCCGTTTCTTTATCACAATGCAGTAAAACCCCTTCTAAACCGGAATTCTAGTAGAGAAGAATTAACCCTTCGCTTGCTATTCACGTCAATATACCTACCTGTAAATAGTGAAGACCCAAATGAGACAGCTCCTTCAGGAGCTGTCTCATTAGGGTCTGCACTATTTACAAGTTGATTACACGGTGTATCATCTGGATCCAAACTATTTCCATATGTAACCAAGGTTTCGCCGCTGGTGTGCAAAGAGTTAAAAGAGAATACTCGCACCATTTCTTCAAAATCGAAGCATATGCATTTTGTTATTTCAAAAATGCAGGCTAAGGATCGAACACTTAAGACGTACACAACCCGGACATCCGCCTATTGTGTGTCATCTTGCATGGAAGATTTTTGTCCAAAACGGCAAGCTACGCGTTAAATGCATACAGTAAAACCTCTCTATAATGGCCACTATATAGTATATCAATTATTTTGTGTTAAAGGCAGGTGGCTTCTTAAAGCAAGGAGAAAGTAAAACAGAACGCTCCTATAGGAGCGTTCTGTTTTACTTTCACCTTGCTTTAAGCAGCCACCTGCCCTAAATAACTAATTAACACAATTTAGTGGCCGTTATAGAGAGGTTTTACTGTATCCTCATACCGGTCACGTGACCCACATACCAGTCACGTGACCCACGTGACCCACATACCAGTCACGTGACCCACATATAACATGCGTACTGATCTATCAAATCCGGTATTTCTCTGACAAAGCCTGTTTTGCTAGAGTCGCTCCCAAGATGATTCTAACTAGTAGCAGCAAGATAGGGTTTGGCGGACTGGCTCAGCCCTGTAATCAAGGGCGGATAACTCTAGACATTGTGATCTGATTCAACCGAAAAACTATAGGCGTCTTCCTCTGATCATATTTAGCATATGTCCTTAATGTGAAACCAATATGTGAAGTACTGTTTGAGTTATCGCATCACATCAAAATTGTTGACGGACGGACAGACAGGCAGAAAAAAATATTCCTATAGGGCTCCTGCATTTTCATTGCAAGGCCCTAAATATGCCACTTAGATTCCTTAACACGTTATCTATTACAGACGACTTTTCATGCATTTTCAGAGTAGAACCGGATCAGACAGCTTCTTTAGGATCAGGATCTACTCTCTTTGCATATGAAATTATAACATCAATGACTCTACAAATTACAACAATATTAAAACATCCTATGTACACATGTCATTGTAAAAAAAACCCAGCTATTAAATGTTCATGCCAAAGGCTCAAATCTGACCAATCAAAAACTTGAGAACGAACTCAGACTCAAATATAAGTTTTATAAGCATGGATACTGTGGTTACCTATGTAATAATTAGGATCTGGGTGAGATATTAATTAAGTTGATGTCACATAAAGGTCCGAAATGTTATATTACTTAAATGTTGTTTTTTTTTAAATATGATACTGTTGTTGTTGTTTTTTCTTCAAGAACGTAACAACGAAAAAAGAAGGACGAATGAATGCTCAGCGTTATGGAAAGTTACTGAACGTTATGGATGGTAAATGTGTGTTATGGAGAATTGCTCAGCGTTTTGGAGGGTTGCTCAGCGTTATCGGTGGTGCTCGGCGTAATGGAGGGTTGCTTAGCGTTATGAGTAGGGGGTGCTCGACGTTATGGAAGGATGTTCAATGCTTATGGGGTGGGATGGGGGTTGCTCTACGTTATCGAAGGTTGTTCAACGTTTTGGATGGTTGCTCAGCGTTATGGAGGGATAGCTCGCTCGACGTTATGGAAGGTTGCTCAACGTTTTGGATGGTTGCTCAGCGATATGGAGGGATTGGTCGACGTTATGGATGGTTGCTCAGCGTTATGGAGGGCTGGCGTTATAAAGATTTGCTGAGAGTTATGTAGGTTTGCTTGACGTTTTGGAGGGTTGCTCAGCGTTATGGAGGGTTGGCGTTATAAAAGTTTGCGGAGAGTTATGTAGGTTTGCTTTACGTTATGGATGGTTGCTCAGCGTTATGGAGGGGTTTTAGCATGCTGTTCCAAACATGTATTGGCACAGGTTTTCGTCCATAATGAAACAAACAGCCTAAAACGGTCTATTGAAAGTTTCACAATTTGAAATTCAAGTCTCTTTTGACCCCAAACACGGAGTCTAATCTGGATCCAAATTGCCTTTAAATATCCAATCGTTAATTTATAAAACTGATAAATGACACCATACAGTAAGAGCACTATAGGGTAGCCATTTACACAAATCAAATAACACCTCGGTAGGGCAGCCATTTATACCATACAATAACACCTCAGATGGGTAGCCATTTACTTAATACAATAACACATCTGTATGACATCCATTTACACCATAATATCAACACTTGGGTAGGGTAGCATTTAAAACCATACAATATCACCTATGTACGATAGCCATCTACACCATACAGTAACACCTTGGTATGGTAGCCATTTACACCACACAAGAACACTTAGACAGGGCAGCCTAGTAGGGAAGTCATTTACACAAAACAATAACACCCCGACAGGGAAGCCATTTACACAGTACAATAACACATCGATATGGTAGCCATTTACACAGTACAATAATACCTCGGTTGGGTAGCCGTTTACACCATACAATAATACCTCGGTTGGGTAGCCGTTTACACCATACAATAAGACATCGGCCGGGTACCCATTTGCACCATACAATAACACCTCGATAGCATAGCCGTTTAAACTAACAACTCGGTAGGGTAACACATGTGTATGTCATCCATTTACACTATACCTCGGTAGCATAGTCGGTAGCATAGCCGTTTATTTACACCATACAATAACACTTCGGTAGCATAGCCGTTTACACTAACAACTCGGTAGGGTATACATTTACACCATACAATAACACCTATGCAGGGCATCCATTTGCACAATGCAATAACACGTCGGCAAGTCGGTAATTTACACAATGCAATAACTCATCTGTATGGCATCCATTTACACAATACAGTAACACCTCGGTTTGTCAGTCATTTACACAAAATAGTAAAACCTCTACGGCATCAAATTACACAATACAGTAACACCTCGGTATGGCAGTCATTTTCACAATACAAAAACACATCGGTGGGGCAGCCATTTACACAATACAATGACACTTCGGTAGCCATTTATACAATACAATAACATATCGGCAGGGCAGCCATTTGCACAATACAGTAAGAGCTATGTACGCCGTCCATTTACACAATGCAATAACACCTTTGTACGGTAGTCATTTACACAATACACTATGGCATCGACAGGGCATCACATTACACAATACAATAACACATCGGTAGGACAGCCATTTACACATCACAGTAACAGTTATACACGACAGTCAGCAACAGAATAAATAACTTCTCTGCACGACAGAGAATGATTTGTCAGAAAATATACGGCTACTTGGCTATTCAACAACCAATGTTTCTTTATGTCACATACTCTGACAAGCGCTTGTATAGGGGTATTAATCATATTCAGTGATAATTCCAATTATCTAAATGGCAACATGTCTATAAAGTAAACATTTTAGAAGTCTATAAAACTTGAATGAAATTGTAGTGTGTTAAATTGAATAAGTACATTGTTGAAATAACTTACGAATACATGTAATTTTGGTTAAAGTATCGATATCGCCGGTGTAAATTTTTCCGCGTTTTATACACAATTCGTGTGCGTGTTATTTCCGAATCAATCGAACTTGCATGACGGTGTTCCGATTGGTTCCGATTTATTCCGCATGTGTTCGCAATATCGCAATACAGAAAAACCTATCTATAACGGCCACTAAATTGTGTTAATTAGTTGGTATTTAGGACAGGTGGCTGCTTAAAGCAAGGTGAAAGTAAACCAGAACGCTCCTATAGGAGCGTTCTGTTTTACTTTCACCTTGCTTTAAGCAGCCACTTGCCTTTAACACAAAATACTTGATGTATTTTAGTGGCCGTTATAGAGAGGTTTTACTGTAATAATATTTCTTTCTTAAACCAGAAATCTCGAGTAGCGATAAGAACGGTTTTATTGATTCATAAATGCGTTTTACGAAATAAGTTGTTCAGTGAAATCTTCATAAAACGACCCAAACAGTATTATTTTAAAATATTCTTTAAAAACACGCGTTATTAATAGAAGATAAGTTTTAAATGAAATAATCTCCATGAACCAGATCAAAGTAGGGCTTACAGCAACTGCATTCTTGAACCCATGATTGCAGGATAAGTGCAAATTCCACCTTTAATGGGTTGATAGTCGACATTTTAAGGGTTCAAATTTATAATCATATAATTATGTATCATGTTCAATCTTTAAAGTTGATATTGTTTCATTTCTCTTCAACTCGTTTGTTAGTATCAACACGTTTTGTATCTGATGAGACACATATTTGACGCGATGTCTGATATTGATCCATACAGTTTGCAAGGGTTTTACAAATATGCACTAAATGCGCACTCGGTATTCTTCAGGTAAATGCTTATAATGCTTGCATTTCATCGAGGAGAAACGCACGCGTAACACCAGCTGTTTACGCTTACACGTGTTATCGCATAGAAAGGCTTCCTTGTGTTAGTACAGAGAACCTTCCCTGAATCGACCATTCAAAAAGAAGCATAGCTGTCGCTCATTAACCCAATAACTCATAGGCTATTTTTAGACCTAAACTATTTGAATATATCTGCTGAAAGGGGGAATTTACTAGACAAAGGGAACATTTTAGAATTATGTAGTTTTGAAACCAGGGGAGCAAATGCTCTATTTATCACTACGGTTTCGAAACGTGATTTTTACATAAGCGTCAAACGGCGTCAATATGAGGGAATTATTAAGATCATTACATCTTAATCCGGTTCGAAAGAAAAGAAGTAAACTCTTCTGCATTAATTCCGTAAGAAACAAACCTCTCTATAACGGTCACTAAATTGTGTTAATTAGTTTGTATATTAGGACAGGTGGCTGCTTAAAGCAAGGTGAAAGTAAAACAGAACGCTCCTATAGGAGCGTTCTGTTTTACTTTCACCTTGCTTTAAGCAACCACCCGCCTTTAACACAAAATACTTGATGTAATTTAGTGGCCGTTATGGAGAGGTTTTACGGTAGTCGCGTTAAAGATATTCCACTGTTTTCCATTACCTGATATTACCACGGTTTCCGTTTTCTGTTACTTCATCAGGGGAAATAAACATAACAAACGTA
The DNA here is from genome assembly GCA_963576725.1 of Azorinus chamasolen. Classification (NCBI taxonomy): domain Eukaryota; kingdom Metazoa; phylum Mollusca; class Bivalvia; order Cardiida; family Solecurtidae; genus Azorinus; species Azorinus chamasolen. Next base: position 69,091,837 of record OY755240.1, on the reverse strand, counting down.
TAATCTCTTCTATGCCATTAACCCCTAATCGGCTGAGTAATTAAAACTGGCACTTCCTTTTCTGAATATTTATTAAACAAAAAAGTGTATGAGTATCTGTCATTGTAGAAAATGATTATTATGACAAACTGTGCAGATTCTCGACAAAAGGGGTTCCCTCGGGAGTCTTTTGATCTGGGTCTACACTATTTGTAAATGTCTGATAAAACCGGTCCCGGCATATTAACGGTTAATACTCCGGTTTCTTTCATTCATTGTAATATGGTATCGCTTCCATATGACCCTAAAGTGCGTGTGTATATATGTCGGTACAGTGAAATCTCTCTAAACCGAGTTTTGGTCCTCGGGGAGCTTTCTGTATGACTATCGCCCTGCATTTAGCTGCCACATGTCTTAACCAATTCCTTCATATTGACACCTTTTGACGCCTCTGTAAAAGTCACGTTTTGAAACCATTGTGATAAATAGAGCATTTGCTCCATAGGAGCAGCAAATGCTCTATTTATCACAATGGTTTCAAAACAACATAATTCTAATTTTCTCCTTTTTCTATGGGAACTGATACTAATTCGAACTTCTGGTTTAGAGGGGTTTTACTGAATACTAACTAGTTACACGTGCTTTTGAAACACTTAGATACTATTTACAGCAATGGTTTCAACTTTAACATGTTGCAGTCGAAATTATGATTTCCTTTGCAAAGAGTTTGAATCAAGACGAGGCACCGAGTAACTCAGCGTTCGATCAGGATCCAGTTTGAAACTCTGATTTTATTAAGAAATCCCAGATAAAACATACGTGATAAGTGAGGTAGAAGGTATTTTATGTCTTTGTTCAACATGCTAAAGTGGAACGATTCCACGGCAATTAAGTAGTAGCTCGCAGATCACTTTCCAACTATAAAACATACCACATTCCTTGAAAGGGTGTAAAGCAGATGAAGCTTATTTGGCGTCGAAAGAGTTCAAGTGTTTGCCTCAAGGTACTCCTGAAACGTCACGTGGAGACAGATTTAGGCATATAACACGCGGGGCGATATTTTTCAAGTCGTTTGATTTGCATGTGGTGATAATTGATAATTGTCCTGGAACTATTTTCTTACAGAATAGACAGCCAGATATCGTATATAATACATATGGTAGAAAAAATCCTTGGCTCCATAAGCATCAATTTAATATATTTACCTTTAGTCTACTATGGCGGATGAGTGAATACCTATGCATACAGTTTGGAGTAACTCGGCGTCTCATCAGGATCTAAACTATTTGACACCCTGATTGCATGTTGGTAGACAAACTGATTATACATGTAGCTTGGATTTTGAAAATATAGCAGGTGAAAAATTATGTAAAAATAATTTGCTCAGCAGGCTAAAGGTTAATGACATCGTGCATATTACTTTGCTGAATTGTTATAACGACATAATTATAAACACAGAACTATTTGGCCGTGGCAGAAAACTGTAGAATCTAATATGTTTATCAATAAGCAAACAGGGTAGACACTGATCAGGCGTCCTCCTACAGGAGATCTACCCTGTTTGCAAATGCATTAACTTAACCCTTTCCTTCATATAAACACAAACAAACACAACCTTCAGAAAAACGGTCTTCACGCATTGCAAACAGAGTAGACCCAGATCAGGGTCTGCTCAGTTTGCTTACGAATTAATATAGATCTTACTGTAGTTTCTACCAATACCGAACATTCATGCGTACATATGCCAGTATAAAAAATCAGCTAATAAATATTCATGATGTCATTATTTTTTTACCGAACACTGGACAGGGAGAGGGTTAACCGGTGTATACATGGCGTAAAGGGTTACATACAGGGCACTCTTCTAAAACAACCAACTAAGAGATATTTAATTCAGGGACTGGACCTTTTACCTGTTGAATATTCATAAAAGAAATAATGAATATTAATTAGCTGAATTTTTTTTACAGTAAACCCCCTCTAATGCGACCACCGAAAATGGGCATAATTATGGGTGGCAGAGGCAGGTGGTAGCCTATTAATTAATATTCTTGCTGTCATTATTTCTTACATTAATATTCATGGTATAAAGGGTTAAAGGACCCATGTTTATTCATAACGTTGTTGCTTAGCCCTTCACTCCACAACACATTTCCAAACAGAGTAGACCTCGATCAGACAGCTCCTATAGGAACCGTCGGATATGGCTCTGCTCTTTTTGCTTATGATATACAATAGAAATAATTCTGCAGTTTCTGCCATGGCCATGGTGTTGATGCGTCATCATAAAAATAGTATTATTAATATGCACGATGTCGTTAAATCTTACCATAATATTCATGGAGTAATGGGTTAAAGAAGCTATTTTATTCATATTTAGTTACTGTTTAAATTAAATTCGGTTTAATCCTTTCCCTGTTAAATATTCATGTAAGAAACAATGACATCATGGATATTTATAAGCTGAAGTTTTATAATGTAAATTTTCAAGGATTGTTTTGGCTTTTACAAATTCTGTAGATTCATATCTATATCATGTCAAAAGCAAACAGAGCAGTCCCTGATCAGACGGCTCCTATAGGAGCCGTCTGATCTGGGTCTACACTGTTAGCAAATACGTGAAAAGATTTTATATGAAGGAAAGGGTTAAGAGCGTTTTCACTGTGAACGTTTTATCTGTTGTATATTGCTCCTTTCAAACGACGTTACAGCTTCCTTCTCCTGTAGCTTTCTTGGAGAGAACCATAACATTACAAGATGTGGCGGGATTCTCGCATGTTGTAATATTCTGTTAGAAAGCTGTTTATCATGTCTGTTGCGCTTTAATCCTTTGAATGCTACAAATTCAAAGTGGAATGGCCCACCAGTGTTTAAGTGTAGACGCCATTCAGTATCAAGATCTTCAATTTGCTAGAGGAATTTGAATGACAAACAGCGCAGGCCCTAACCAGATGTCTCAGCCCACTAGTCTTGGTCTACGCTGTTTGCAAATATCAGTACAGTCGTTCACTGCATTCAAAGGCAATTCTTCTCTTGAATTCCCAAAGTCATGGGCAATTTACAAACCTGAAAACGGTGTTGGGATGTAAGACGCCTAAAGCTTGAAGCATCGATTTTCTTTTCATAAATAATATCGATAAAAAAATCATCATTTTCGCCTGAGCCCACTTCCCCCCTCCTTCTCTCCTTCTCTATGTCTTCATTTTCCGCTATCGACAAAGTGTCAGACTATTTGCTAGTGTATTATTTTCTATAATTCACTGTACTCATATATCACTCATTGTATTCCCCAATGAAATTAGCAGATTATGAACAAATTGCTGACAAACATTACAAACAGTTCTAGCTCGGATGTGGAGGATTGTGATCAAAACGTTTCGAAATTCTAAAATGCTTTTGTGTGCAAAAAGAAATTATACAAAGTCTGTATTAGATGGTAACCCTTTACTCCATAAATGCACATTTATACGCTTTTACAAACAAAGTAGACCAATATCAGACGCCTGATCAGAGTCTGCACTGTTTGCTTATGAAATGATATACAGTAGAACCCCGCTAATGCGACCACCTAAAAGAGGTATACTTCTGGGTGCTAGATTCAGGTGGTAGCTTCATGCAGGACAAAAGTAATGCATAGAGGAGCTTTCTGCATTACTTTTGTCCTGCGTTAAGCAATCACCGGCTTATAACGACAGCCATGTTTATTCATTAAGTGGTCCATTAGAGGAGGTTTACTGTAGTTATGATTCTACAGTGTCTACTAAGGCCAAAAACTTCCCTTTGTCCATATGCTATTATAAAAATAATCTACTTAATATTCATGATATCATCATTTATTTACATGTATAGTCATAGAGTAAAGGAATAAGCAGATCATACATTTAACCCTTTCCTCCATGAATATCCATGTAAGAAATAATGACGTCATGAATATAAAATAGGTCTACTCTGTTTGCAAATGCGTAGAAAGGCGTATTTATGGAGTGAAGGAGTAAGACCAGTAACAATGAAGTAATTTCTCCACGTAAACATTAATGGTGTCAAATGCCAGAATACACTTGAGATAAAATGTTCCAACCTTCTCCTAATTTGTTTTGAAATTGATTAAATCTTTACTCCATAGATACACCTTTTAAAACGCATTTGCAAATAGAGTAGACCCTGATCTGAGTCAGATATGTGTGCTTACGAAACAATGAATATCTGATTCTACAGTTTCTGCCTTGGCCAAAGATGTCTGTGTTCATATGCCAAATACACAAATCATCTTATTAATATTCATGATGTGTCTTATACTAATATTAACGAGACAAGGGGCTATAATATGACAGTGATATAATAGTTTATTTTGTAAACATTACCTGGTTTAGTAGATACAGTAAAACCTCTCTATAACGGCCTCTAAATTACATCAAATATGTTGTGTTAAAGGCAGGTGGCTGCTTAAACCAAGGTGAAAGTAAAATAGAACGCTCCTATGGGAGCGTTCTGTTTTACTTTCACCTTGCTTTAAGCAACCATCTGCCCTAAATACCAGCTAATTAACAATTAATTATGGTCGTTATAGAGAGGTTTTACTGTAATTCAATAACAGGATTTGGTAAGGTTGTTGTTACACGATTGTTTGGAGGACTTCAGATCAAGATATGTGCTTATACAGTAAAACCTCTCTATTACGGCCGCTAAATTACATCAAGTATTTTGTGTTAAGACAGGTGGCTGCGTTTTAAAAGATGTATCTATGGAGTAAAGATTTAATCAATTTCAAAACAATAGGAAAAGGTTGGAACATTTTATCTCAAGTGTATTCTGGCATTTCTACTCATACATTTGACACCATTAATGTTTACGTGGAGAAATTACTTCATTGTTACTAATCTTACTCCTTCACTCCAAAACCTTGTTTTAAGCAGCCACCTGTCATAGAAACCAAATAATTAACACAATGTAGTGGCCGTTATAGAGAGGTTCTACTGTATGCAGTAGAATCTGCCTTCAGCGGTCATTCATTTAATGATCAAAGGAATCTTAAAAACAGGGTCCATGCTTATAAAACTTTTAGTTGAGTCTGAGTACGTTCTCAAGCTTTTGATTGGTCAGATTTGAGCCTTTGGTTCAAATCTGACCAATCAAAAGTTTGAGAACTCAAATCTGACCAATCAAAAGCTTGAGAACGAAACTCAGACTCAACTAAAAGCTTTATAAGCATGGACCCAGGTGATGAACAAATGCGTGAAAAAGCGTTTTTATACGAACGAAAGGGTTAATCGACCCAATACATAAACGTTTTTGTTCTAATCCATTTCTATTTCCCCCAGACCTACTTCCAGATACATTGTAATTAACCTTTACAACGCTGAATTTTCAAATGGACCATTCAAAATTCATACAGGTCAAACTTATGGTGAATATTTAGGGAATTTTCTACGGAAAATTGAAATATGACAAACAGTGCAGACCCTGATGAGAGGGCTCCTCTAGAAACCCTTTCGTCCGGTTCTACACTGTTTGCAAAGGATATTAGTGACGTATGTTCACCACTGTAAGCGTTAACGCTGAATTGATCTCACCCGAGTATGCTTAGGTGAGCTTTTGTTATCGCCCATCGTCCGGCATCCGTCCGCCCGTCTGTCTGTCACTTTTAATTAAGAAATCCTGACTTTCTAAACTTGTATTTATACGAGTATTGAGATTTGGTCATCGTATTGATTGTGCAAATCACATGATACATACAAGAACACACAATTCTAGAACTGGAGTACAGCAATGATAGCATTGCCATGTCTTAAATTGCTTTACTCTAGATAGTTAAACGTTTTACAAGACCGGTTCATATGGACATTGTTGCGCAATACATGTACATGAATGTGATATTTCCAGTAATATTTCCAGTAATATTTGTGGTGTAATACCGTTCCCGAAAACGGGAGCGTTTTCGTGCAAAAGGAAAACACATACATGTATATATTTCCTAGGGTTCTCCTCTTTGTTTCGTTTTCGAAACAGGTGAACCGACTTCGGAAATATTCATATAATATTTTAGAATATATCATTTCCATTATGCATTAGCTTGTAAATTCGACGAACTCAGGCATCTTATTTGCATACAGCCAAAAGTGAATATTGTATGTATGTATACGTGCATAACATAGTAAGTAAAAATATTAATTGTATGTATATATGTAAATAGTGTGTAGATAATGTTACATTGTCTTCATTCACAACTGTATTGTTTTAAATTGCGTGTGATGCTCTCCATAAGTGGAGGAAATAAAGAATATCTATCTATCTATCTATCTATCTATCTATCTATCTATCTATCTATCTATCTATCTATCTATATATTCCATAATTCAAGCAGGATAAGCTTACTGTGAATATTGAGGGTGTTTTACAAGAAAAGTGTAACATGGCAAACGATGCAGACCTTGATGAGATGGCTCCTCTAGGAGAACTCTAACCTGGATCTACACGGTTTGCAAAGGACATTAACTCATTACCTAATATGCTATTTTAGATCCAACCACTTTGAATAAATCTACCGAAAAAGAGCATTAAGTAGAGAAAAGGCATAGAGAATTTTGTAGTTTGAAACCATTGTGATAAATAGAGCATTTGCTCCTATAGGAGCAAATGCTCTATTTATCACAATGGTTTCATAAAGTGACTTTTACAGAGTCATCGAAAGTCGTCAATATGAGGGAATGTGTTAATCGTTTCATGAAAGAGTTTGATTATTTTAATGTTACTTTTTAACCGTGTGAATGCTGCGATGGGGCCCACCACTGTTTTAAACGAAGGAGTCCATTCAGAGAAAGTTTTATGTCTGTGAGAAGATTTTGAACGCCAAACAGTGCTGTTCCATTGATATAGGTCTACATTGTTTGAAAATACCAGAATACCCGTTTCGCGCTTTAAAGGGGGTGAATAAAACATCACTAGTCCATTAAAGGGCTTTCAATTTAAATATTTAAGTTCTTTTCACAGTCGAAGATGACGGAAAGCGACACACGGGGTTCGCTGTAAATGATGAAACTGTGATAACCTGCAAACAGTTTGGATCCAGATGAGACGCCGAGTAACTCGACGTCTCATCAGGATCCAAACTGTTTGACACACCACTTACGTTTTAGAGAAGAAATTGAAGGAAGCCTCTCTCTGAAACTTTAAGCAGACGACATGGTTTGGCGCCGAAAAGACATCACTTATTATAATTTACAATTATGTTAAGTTTCCCGATGGCATTTCAAGTTTTTCTACATCTGATCTGCATCCGAACTGTCAGGATATCACGCCCATTCTGCGATTGATCATGCTGGTGGCATATTGATGTAAAATGCTCTCGTCTGGGAAATATCGGAGTTGTTATGTCATTTTGCGTTGCCAATAAACAATGATAAATAGCTAGCCATGTCTGACAGCTAGAACGTAATATTGCTTCGAATTTGCCAGACGTTGTAAGGAGCGGACAATCAAGTTCTTTATTTTATAATGATTTTCAGGAGAGAACAACAAATGCAATATTAATATGTAGTTAACTTGCAGTTAGAGTCATAATGTTTATCCATTTATTCCACAATACGCATTTCTACGTCTTTGCAAACAGAGTAGACCCAGATCAAACGGCTCCTGTAGGAGCTGTCTGATCAGGGTCTGCTCGTTTTGCTCTTTAAACGAACTAGGTATGAGTCCACAGTTTCTGCCATTGCCAAAAATGTAATCAATATTCACGATGTCCGTATTTCTGACACGAATATTCGTGCAATAAAGGGTTAACCCGTTACTCCATAAACGGTAGATACCCTTAAAACGCTTTTGAAGAAAACATAGACACAGATCAGAGTGTTGGTGGCTAATGTCCGTTTACCGGCTGGACCGGTTGGGATTTGAAAATTTCTAGAGCCCATTGAATTAAATCATCAGACCTATAGGAGATGTTTGACCAGGGTCTACTCTGGTTGCTTGTGAAATAATTTAGCTATGATTCTTCAGTTTCTGTCATTGTCAACAATTCACGTGTTCACATGTCATTATACAACTTTAGTCAATTAATATTCACAATGCCATTACGTCTTAAATGAATATCCATGGAGTAGAGGGTTAAACTTATTTCGTGTTCTAAGAATATCGTCTGCATCAGATTTCAAAGTTCCAAAGAGATTTCTTTTAACCCATTCCCTCACAGGATATATTTTAGATCCAACCACTTTGAATAAATCTACCGAAAAGATCATTAACTAGAGAAAAGGGAAATTTTAGAATTTTGTAGTTTGAAACCATTGTGACAAATAGAGCATTTGCTCCTATAGGAGCAAATGCTCTATTTATCACAATGGTTTCATAAAGGTACTTTTACAGAGGCGTAGAGAGGCATATATATTTATTGAGGAAAGGGTTAAATTATCAGCGTCAAACAGTTTGGATCCTTGTTAAGCGCCGAGTTACTCAGCGTCTCAGGATCCAGACTCATGCAAAAGATCATCACGGATTTAACCAGAGGTTCAGATAAGATGCGTAAATTTAAATATTTTCAAGAATAATTGCTTTATTCCTCTGCCAAACCCTATACTGTGACCATTCTTTAGAATCGTCTCGAAGAGATGATTCTAAAGAATGGTCACAGTATAGGGTTGGGTGGAGAAATGACGATTTTAATATTGGGTACGCACCTTTATCTGTAGTTCTGTAAAATTACCAATAGTGGAAATACAATGTATGTTTATCCGTCTACCCCAGTGATCTCACGAAAGGGACAGAGGCTGATAGTACAGACCATGGTCTCGAGGGCTCCAAATGGGTCCATGCTTTGTAATATATATTACATCAGTTTCCCCGTCACGTGAAAAATGGATGTGTTCCACTTTGGACAAATGTTGTCTTCAGCAGCACTGGGGGCCAACTACGTATTATTATCAAATGTTTTGCTACGACAATTTGTATAGGTATCATACATAATAGATTTGTTTTTCTACGAAGGCAACTTTGTTTTCGTCGGAAAACATTTCCTAATATATACACTGGCTTCGTAGGAAAGCAATTGGTCTAAAATACCCATATAAATTGTCGTAGCAAAACTTTTGATGATAATACGTAGTTGGCCCCAGTGAATAACATGATTGGGAATGAGCTAGGCACGGGTTAAGATAAAATACAATCATGTGTTCTAAAGTGTAAATGGCTGATATGATATGACAGACATATCATATCATCACTTTACATTAATATTTATATTATTTTCATAGGCAAACATATAAGTTCCTGATCAGACGGCTCCTACAGGAGCCGTCTGATCTGGTTTTACTCTGTTTGCAAACGCGAAGAAAGGCGTATTTATGGAGTAAATGGTTAACAGACAAGAATGAATATTTTTACCACGGAAATGACGAACCATTTCATACTATATCTACATTTCTTTCGTTAACTTGAATCAGCCGTTATCCGATAAACACAGACTGAATATCGACGATACACACAAACTAGATATCGACGATAAACACAGACTGAATATTGACGATAAACACAAACTAGATATCGACGATAAGCTCAGGCTGAATATCTACGTTAAACACAGACTGCATAACGACGATAAACATTGGCTGAATATCAACGAAAAACATAGACAAGAAATCGACGATAAACATATACAAAATATCGACGATAAACACATACTGAACATCGACGATAAACACAGACTGAACATCGACGAAGTAGAAAACGACTGCAATTACCCTACTGAAAAACTGCAAATTTTTAACAGGTGCATGACAGATTTAGGTCTTGAAAGTTGTGCAATTAAGGAGTTGCGACAATACAAGGCGACATATATTTAACCATCTGTATGCTAAGCATATTATGTCTGCTAAAATGTTAACTTCTTGAATCTGGTTCTTTTAGATGCCCAGTGTAAAGCACTGATACATCGGACCTCGGCTTATAGTCTCGTCCGAAGGACTTTTGAATAGTAATTGGTAGGATTGAATAGTCCTCTAATGACCATATTAATAATTAATTCTGACTACCATGCATTTTGAACAAACTGGATACTCTTCAGTTGAAAAAACACCAAAAAAACACTACCATGTCCCTCTTACCTTCGTTTTCCGGAAGTGGTTGTGACTAATTCATCTCCATCTACAATTCGCGGGTGAGCGATATAGGACCATCGTTTAGCTCTTGTTTTACTTACTTCCTAAACGTTCAGGCTCCATAGGAACGTTTGGCCGAGTAAAGTAAAACACCCTCTAAACCATGATTCTAGTAGAGAAGAATTTAAATACCTATAGGCAGGTGGCTGCTTAACCCATTTGCTCTCACGATCCCGTATATGGGACGTAGGCAAACAGTGGAGTCTTCCATGCTTATATATTGGATAAGTCTATCTTTTATCTAAGGGCTGTCTGGTCTAACTTTTCATTTCTGTTTTGTTTTATATTGAATTTCCTATCACAAAACTGTGTAGACTCTGATCAGACGCCGCATTATGCTCCACTGGGAGCAAATGGGTTAATGCAGGATGAAAGATATACAGAAAGCACATAGAGAAGCTTTCTGCATGACTACATGTATCAGCCTGCATTAAGCTGCTACCTGTCTCCAAGACCGATATCAACTTTAACGTCCGGTTTAGAAGGGGTTTACTGTATCCAGGACACGCCTATAGCATGGTATGGATTGAGCATGTCCCAACAATATTTCTTTTATTCCTCCGCCAAACCATGAGTTTCACGTAGTTGCAAACAGAATAGACACATATCAGACAGTACCTGTATGAGCTGTCTGATCAGAGTTTGCTTTGTTGCTTATTTTACAGAACTGATTCTCTTATAGATTTTCCTTATTTCATTTTTACCACAATAATTGATGGGCAAAGTCTCACATCAATATTATAGTCATGGAGTAAAGGACTTAAAAGACCAGAAACGTTTTCCCTCCTCTCTTTGCACGTTCCTCTCCTCCCCTACCTCTCGCTTCCTCTCATACCGTTGCCCTTTCCTCTCCTCCCCTACCCCTCGCTTCCTCTCATCCCGTTGCCCTTTCCTCTCCTCCCCTACCCCTCGCTTCCTCTCATCCCGTTGCCCTTTCCTCTCCTCCCCTACCCCTCGCTTCCTCTCATCCCGTTGTCCTTTCCTCTCCTCCCCTACCTCTCGCTTCCTCTCATCCCGTTGCCCTTTCCTCTCCTCCCCTACCTCTCGCTTCCTCTCATATCTTTGTCCTTTCCTCTCCTCCCCTACCTCTCGCTTCCTCTCATCTATTTGCCTTGTCTTCTCCTCCCCTACCTCTCGCTTCCCTCCTCTCTACGTACTTTCCTCCCCTCCTCTAAACCTCTCGCTTTTTTCCTCTCTTTGCACTTTCCTCTCCTCATCGACCTCTCAATTAGCCTCCTGTATTTGCACTTTCCTCTCCTATCTCTCGCTTCGCCTCCTCATATAACCGGGAGCTCTGGTACTACTAGAACAATTAAGAGTAAGAAGTTGACCATGAAGTGTAATGAAAAACCGGACATAGGCTCTCAAGAGTTATTTTAGTTTAACTTCTAACACCACGCTGACGAAAGTGTCGTCCTTCCAAAATGGTTGCCGCTTGAATTTTCAAAGCACAGTAACCATGTACTAGTATTATTAAATTTAAAGGTATTTAAGACAGATGGTAGCTTAATGCAGGACGAAGGTAGTGTAGAGAACTCTCCGTCCTGCAGTAAACTACAATTGAAATTTCGAAAATAATTATCAAACACCTGGATTGATTATACATTGTTTTGCAAGAATGTTGAATGTTGTTACCGAGATGTACAAAATCAGCGTGGTTCGTTAAAAATACGATAAAGAGGGGCTCACTAGGAGTCGTCAGATCAGGGTCTGCTCTGTTTGTTGTTGAATTTACAATAGATCTGACTATATACGGGTTTACCAATACCAAAATACATGTGTACATATGACATTGTAACAAGTTAACGACTCTGTTATTAAATATTCATGATCTCATTTAGAGCAACAGATAAAGGTTCGTAACTCAAAATCTAACATTGTCATGTCTCCACCAAACCCTATCTTGTAACCACTCTTTCGAATCGTCTCTTCGAGACGATTTTAACTCTTTGCAGGCTAAGTAATTTTTCGTCTGCAACAATTGTCGTCTGCTTCAATTCTTAAAATAAAATATCTCTCATTTCTTTGCAAAAATAGGTCAAGGTGACAAACAGTTTGGATCCTGATGAGACGCCGCCTAATGCGGCGTCTCATCTGGATCCAAACTGTTTGCATATGTAATCACGGTTTCACCGCTAGCATGCAAAGAGTTAAAGAGAGGTCACATAGGGTTTGGTGGAGAAATAAAGAAGTTATTCTCGAAAATGGTTAAATTTACGCATCCTATATGTACCTCTGCCATTGCTTCTTATATTAATTTTGAACAGAGAAAGGGTTATACCCGGTTTATGATAAAATCGCGATACAAGTCTAAAATTCTACCCATGTTGTTTTAATTTGTTTACAGGTGTAACAAAGAATACGAACGTAAATTCCAGAGACCAACAACCTCAGATGACGCCGCTCAGCACGCAAAAGGCAGCTTTAAAAAATGACCAAACAACCTCATTAATGACCAAGGACGCCAGTTACACCGTTGTAAAACGTGGCGGACGGCTAGACACACTTGAACATATCCCCAACAATTTGGAATTGAGTCGACTCGGTCGAGGGATTACAAATGAGGGAACTGAACAATTGTCAAGTAGACACGTGGAATTAAACACGTCATTTCCCCAGACGCTGTACTATCCCACCACCCCGGCTGACACTCTTTCCGCTGACATTGAACAGAAGGCTAGGATCAAGAACCTGATATCCCAGTGTAGCCAACTGGACAAAAATCCGCAACAACTGTCGCCCCACAACATGACCGACTTTTACTACTCTAAGCATTATGATTTTGCTTACTGCAAAGTTCCTAAATCTGGAAGCACGTTTTGGATGAAATTATTTATGGTAAGTCTAGGAAACGGTAATTCCTTTTTCGTCCGCAACAATTTTCATCTGCTACAATTATTAACCTTTAGTCTGCTATGGGCGGATGAGTGAATATATTTGCAAACAGTTTGGACCCAGATGAGACGCCGAGTAACCCGGCGTCTCATCAGGATCCAAACTATTTGACACCCTGATTGGAATTTGGTAGAGGAATTCATTATAGTTTGAATTGTGAAAATATAGTAGGTGAAAACATCTGCAAAAATAATTTGCTCAGCAGGTAAAACGTTAAAAAAAGTTCTCTCATTCCTTTGCAAAAAATATTGTCATCATGGATCCTGATGAGACATCGCATCATGCGGCGTCAAATGTGGATTCTAACTGTTTGCATACGCCGCTATTTAAATCGGTTTATACCGATACATCTCCTCATAGGCTATTTTTAGACCCAGCCTCTTTGAATGAATCTACCGAAAAGGAGCATTAACTAGAGAAAAGGAAAAGTTTAAAATTGTTTAGTTATGAAACCGTTGTGATAAATAGAGCATTTGCTCATATGGAGCAAATGCTCTGAGCAAATGCTCTATTTATCACAATGGTTATAAAAAGAGACTTTTACAGAGGCGTATAAAGGTGTATTTATGGAGGAAAGGGTTAACATTAATCATGGGTTTCTTTCTACGATACCTTTGCATTAAGTAACCACCTGCTTTGAAATACCCATATGCTAATAAATTAAGTGGTCGCATAAAAGAGGTTCTACTTATTATATGGTGGATAAATAAATATATAAATGTCTATTGTGGTATAAGCCTAAGTTCTTCTCTCCGGCTAGATCTATCAGTTATTCTACTATTCAGATGTAATTTTTAAACGTAGTTTTTATTACAAGGGGTATAGCTCTAATAAAACCTACCTAATCCGAACACCACAATAAGTATCGTCATAGGTCTTTCAGACAGATGGTAGCTTAACCATTTCACCGCCAATGTCGCATAAATGCGCCACGAAAAATAGTGCAATCCCAGATCAGGGACTTCACTTTTTGTCTCATTCTCTATTTCTATTTCTGTGCTTTACTCCTTTAGATTTGCATTTATTTATCTCATGTCCATAGTGTACCGAATGATTTAACAAAAATGGTTTGCAGACGACAATTAGAAAATTGGCGCCGAAAGAGTTAATGCGGCGATCTTTATGGATGACTTTCAAACTGCATTAAGCAGCCAGCTGTTAAAAAGCTTTTCAATTACTACATGCAGTTACTTAAAATCCCGGTTAGCGAGGTTCGGTACAGCGTTTAGTTAGTCGAATATGTATCTTTCGAGCATTTAGTTAGTCGGATGTGTATCTTTCGAGCATTTAGCTAGTCGAATGTGTATCTTTCGAATGTGTGTATCGCGAATGACTATTATAACTCTCATAGTCTTTGCCAACAAGTTTGATCCAGGTCAGTTTGTCTGAGCTTATTTTCGAAAAGAAATTAAGAAAACGCTTGACCTCAAACAATAACATGGCCAATATCATGCAGAACCTAGAAAAAAAGAAGAGAAACATGCAGGTCCGTTCTAGTTTATAAAATTGTTCGTAATTATGCAGCCCTAAATATTACTGAGCCCGAGGTTATAAAACATTTTGTTTGAGTCTGACATCATTCTCATGCATCTGGGTCCATGCTTATAAAGCTTTTAGTTGAGTCTGAGTTTCGTTCTCAAGCTTTTGATTGGTCAGATTTGAGTTCTCAAGCTTTTGATTGGTCAGATTTGAGCCAAATCTGACCAATCAAAAGCTTGAGAATGTACTCAGACTCAACTAAAAGTTTTATAAGCATGGACCCTGTTTATTCTGATTTTGAGTGCCGACTCAATGTTAGTATTCAGGCCAGCAATTGCTACAGCTATCACGCTCTAGATACAAAACATCTTTTATATTTCAACCGTACTAACTTCTTGCCTCTTGCACTTTTTGTACATATTGTATTAGATTGCATGTTTTCACAGTACGAGACTAAGTGAATTGAGTAGCTTAGTCTAGCCTAGTACTCCATCTCTTTTGAACCCCGCCACCCGACGATTATAATCAGTTTACTGGTTGCTAGCCATTCTTAATCTTGCTTATGATATAATATAGATATGATTATATAGTTTCTGCCATTACCAAAAGTGCATGTGTCCACGAGCTATTATAACAACTAATCTAATTAATATTCATGATGTCATTATTTCTTTCATGAATAATTGGAGTAAAGGGTTAATGCTTTTCTTTTGCTACAGATTTTGCTGAAGGGAGACCAGTATTCCAGCATCATGTCGAAATGGTCCAGGGCTGACATCCACTTGAAGACCAGGATGCTTGTTGCAAGGCCCGCCAAGATAATTCACGACAGTGTCCGAACTGTCATTGTGTCACGGAATCCATACACCAGACTATACTCAGCATATATAGATAAAGTATTCCTACCTTTGTTTTGGGAACGATTTTCCAGAATGGAGGGCGTTATTCAAAAGCCTCCATACTTTGTGAATTCCACGCAAATGATACTGAAAGGGTCAAAGCGAGCCTTTACTGGTCGCATCACGAGATACACAAGTCAGTTAATGAAGAAAGGACTTTTAGAAAGGCGGAATATATCCGCTAGAATAACGCCCTATTGTGCCAATAATGCTACATTTGAACAATTTATCTCATTTGCTATTGTCGACATGAAACATAGGAAAATTTTAGAGCCCCACTGGTCACCAATTCATCGTTTATGCCATCCATGTATGTTCAACACTTTCAAAATAGTGAAGCAGGAGAATTTCTCTCAAGATGTAGAACATACGTTAAGATCAGTGAACATTGATCTTGGGGAATTCCCTTCCATTCACGACACTCTTTATGAAAACAGGGCCCAAAATTCCATTCCTGGCATTATAAGCGTAGTACAAAACCGAGCATTTGCTCGGAACGTTGGTGTGTGTATATCACAGCAGGAGATAGTGACCAGAGTATGGAAATCTCTTCAGATTCAGGGTTTCATACGGGATGAGGAACAGGTACCAGAGTCCCTTCTAACAGGAGAACGTTTTAGCAAATACAAAGTTACTTCCGCTGTATTAAATGCAATTAAAAGAAATCCTATGACGGCACAGGAAAAGCAACGACAACGCCACCTACATTTAGTAAATGCTTACAAAACAGTGAGCAAAGACACGATCGAAAAAATCCAATCTTTATATCGCCTGGACTTCCTTCTCTTCAATTACTCTGTGACACCGCCGTCATAGGGTTATAACGCTTTTTACTTTTTGTACATTTTAACCTTTTCCTTCATAAGCTATTTTAGACCCAACCTCTTTCAATAAATATACCGAAAAGGAGCATTAAGTAGAGAAAAGGAAATGTTTTAGAAATTTGTAGTTTTGAAACCATTGTGATAAATAGAGCATTTGCTCCTATAGGAGCAACTGCTCTATTTATCACAATGGTTTCAACAGGTGACTTTTACAGAGGCGTAGGAGTGTGTATTTATGGAGGAAAGGGATAATGCGACGGTGTCTCATTTTGGCATAGATTAACACTTTTCCGGATGATTTTCATATTGGAAATCATGACTACGATTATTAATTAGCTGAAATTGATTGTATAGTGGCATCTTGAACAAGTGAATTTGACCATAGCATAAACTGTAGAATAATACATGTATAATTGCATAAGCAAACAGCAGACCCTGAACAGACGCCTCCTAGAGGAGCGGTCTCATCTATGTCTTCTCTGTTTCCAAAGGAGTCAAAGGGCGTCTCCTTTGGGGTAAAGGGTTAATATTACGAACTTCACCCGTAACTTGCTGATAATTTATATTCAAATTGTGATAATATGTGCGTTATAATAATGTGCTGTTTACCAACAGAAAGTGGTCCGAATAATGCACTGTTTACGCAATAGAAAGTAGTCCGAACAATGCACTGTTTACGCTATAGAAAGTTGTCCGAATAGGAGTAGACTTGCCTTATAATTCTCACCAAAGTGCTAGACATTGTAATACATAAAAATGAAAGTATCGACGTTCGCGCAAAAAAAATCAGGTTTTTGAGAACTATTTACCGAGTGTCAAATAGCTTTGATCTATTGACAAATGCGAGTCTGATCTCGAAAATCGATAAGGGTGTATGAATATGGAAATCTGTGAGCTTTTTTGAACCAGTTTCTCTATACCTTTACAATCATTTTGGTACTACGTAGATGTGATGCGGAGCCATTTGGCATTTGGCCGGTACCCTGCACAGGTGTCCTTCGCATGCTATGTCTTAACAACAACAACAACTCATTCACAAATACATTATTTTTTAATCACATGTCATAAGTATCTAAAACATAACAAAAGATAGTTTTCTGACCAAAAGAAAATTAAAATATTCGCGAACACCCCTGCTCTATATAATAAGTTACTTAGCGTGCGAAGGGCACCTGTAGTATCCTGCAAAAGTCAGTTCTGAAACCATTGTGATAAATAGAGTATTTGCTCCATTAGAGCAAATGCTCTATTTGTCACACTGGTTTCAAAAGTATATATTTCTAAAACGTTCATTTGTTGTATAAATGCTCCCTTTTCAATAGACTTATTCAAAAAGGTTGTTTCTAAAAATAGCACAGGAGGGAATGAATCTTAACCCTTTCCCTGTTCAATATTCATGTAAGAAATTATGACGTCGTTAATATTTATTAGCTGCTTTTTTTATAATGTAAATTTTTCAAGGGAAGTTTTTGCTTTGTTAAAATCAAACAGAGCAGACCCTGGTCAGATGGCTTTATAAGAACCGTCTGATCTGGGTCTGCTCTGATTGAACATGCGTGAAGAGGCGTTTATATGAGGTAAAGCGTTAAAATAATCTATAGGAGGGAATGGTTTAACTCTGTCACTGCCAATTGCAAATCTATGATCGCATTTGCAAACGGTTTGGATCCAGATGATTATATCCTAGCATACTGTCGTCTGTGCAATATGTCGTCTGCTCCAATTTTTATTTTTGAATTATCTTCCAACATTATCAGAATCTCAAACAGTTTAGATCCTGATGATACATCGCGTCGTCTCGTCTGGATCCAAACTGTACGGTAGTCGGTCAATAGTTTTTGCGTAAGTTTGTTCGTTCCGGAAGTACAGTAGTCAAAATTGCACTACCGTAAAACCTCTCTGTAACGGTCAATAAATTACATACAAAATTGTGTTAAAGGCAGGTGACTGCTTAAAGAAACGTGAAAGTAAAACAGAACGCTCCTATAGGAGCGTTCTGTTTTACTTTCATCTTGCTTTAAGCAGCCCCCTGCCCTAAAAAACAACTAATTTACACAAATTAGTGGCCGTTATAGAGAGGTTTTACTGATCCGAATTTGAGCAGACATTTTTTTTCACAGTAGGATATATATCGGTGCAGGGACAATAGGCATCATGTGGTTATACATGCATTCCGAATGTCATTGATTTTAACATTTTACTCCGTGAATATTCATGAAAGAAATGGCGACTTCATAGATATATGTATAATTTTCAATACATGTATTAAAAGTGTTGCCAAGTCAGAAACTGAAGACTCAAATCTTTATCATTCCATTAGCAAACAGAGCAGACCCTAGTCCGATTTCTCCAGCAGGAGCCGTCTGCTCTGGATCTACTCTGTTTGCAAAGGCGCAGAAAGGAATATTCATGGAGCAAAAGGTTAATGAAATTCTTGATTGACTCATTCTTGACTAAAAACAAATGAGCAGAGAGTTTGCTCAATCTGAATAAAAGTTGTGGCTTTGTACAGATATGTAATATGTACCTTAATTGTAATAAGTATTTGGATACCGGCTTCCCACACTCCATGACGTTTTGAAGCTGTATATTTCAACCTATCCTATCCCATTACCTCATAGGCTATTTTATAATCAAAACGTTGAATAAATCTATCGAAAAGGAGCATTTAATAGCCAAAGTGTGAGTGATAAACAGAGCATTAATATGTTCCTAAGGAATCAATGCTCTATTATAACAATGCTCTCAAAACGTGACATTTACAGATGCGTCAAACTGTGTCATTATGTGGGAATGGGCTAGATTGCTAACCTTTAGACTGACATTCTAGGAAACGGTGTAAAACTGATCAAACGGTCCCTGGAGGAACCCGTTGATATTGGTCTGCACTGTTTGTGTAAGTTTGTCTATCCGAATATTTAGTATAGTTAGGGTATAGAATATAAGTGTGGCTTTGTATAGATATGCGATATGTATTCGACTATAGCATGGTGTGGGCGAATCCCTTGATTACAGTTGCAAACAGTTTGGATCCAGATGTGACACGGATAATCTCGTATTTTAGGGTACCCAAATTGTAGGACAAGGTAATCGGGTATTTCGTGCGTAGTGTCTTGTATTTCTATTCCAAAATACATAAACAGTCAAATATTTCTTAAACTATAATATGACAGAGGTAATGGTTTATTTTGTAAACATGACCTGGTGAAGTCGATAATCAATATAAGAAATTCATATCAAAATATGTACTTTTATGCAGTAGAACCTTTCTTAAGATGTTAATCATTAATTGAACATAGGAGTCTTCTAAAACAGGTGGTTGCTTAATGCAGGGCAAAAGTAATGCAGAAAGCTCCTATAGGAGCTCTCTGCATTACTTTTGACCTGCATTAAACTACCACCTGCCTTACAGACCCACAATTAGATTATTTATGGCCGCTTAAGACAGGTTCTACTATATTCAAATGTTTTACCACACCCCTATAGCGGTTAAATCAATTATTTCGCGCGTTCATACTTATCTCCGTCTATTTATAGCACCGAAGAGAAGTCTATATCTGGTATGAAAGGCTTCGTCGTTTATCTGATAGATAGGTCTGCTGACATGTTTGCAAACAGAGTAGACCCAAGTCCTGTGGGAGCTGTGTGATCAGAGTCTACTCTGTTTGATCTGATTCTACCGTGTCTGTCTTTGTTTACCATTGTAAAATTTCAACTAATAAATAGTCATGATGACGTTATTTCTAACATGAGTACTCACCAGGGAAATGTTTAACCCTTTCTCCCATATAAACACCCTTTTCACGCATTTGAAAACAGTAGACCTAGATGCTATATACAGATAAAACAGGATTCAGTAGACCCAGATCCTATGGGAGCCATCTGATCTGGATATGCTCTGTTTGCCTTTGACATGATATAGATCTCATTCTACAGTTTTGTCAAAGCAAAACAAAAAAGTCAGCTTATAAATATTCATGATTATCATCATTTCTTACATGAATATTGAACAGTGAAACACCTATACATAAAGCTTATCTCGACCAAATTCAAGTGTTTCATGTAAACTGTCTGAAGGGCATTTTTCATTTGTGAAGAATTCACATTGATTTGAATATATAATTTATTATATTAACTCTTTGCGCACTAGCGGCGAAACTGTGATTACCCATGCAAATAGTTTGGATCCAGATGAGACGCCGCATAATGCGGCGTCCCATCAGTTTCCAAACTGTTTGTCATATTGGCCATATTTTTGCAAAGAAAAGAGAGAAAGTTTATTTTAAGAATTGAAACAGACGATAATTGTTGCAGGCGAAACATTACTTAGCGTGCAAAGAGTTAACCCTTATATAGTAACGCCTTCACACACATAGTTGGCAAAGATTGGTCAGCTCCCGAGGGGTCTTCTATGTGTGCTTATGGAATTACATAGATCTGGTCCTAGTAGGTACCGTATAAGCGAACAAATTCCCTTCATTGTTTCACTTTTTTTTATTTTTTTTTAATGTATTCGTGATTGGACCAATTCATGCATAACTATTCATGAGGGAAATTATTAGATTATACATCATCACATCGTTTTTGGACAAAGAGTACATGGTGTTCAGCCCACAGTGACCTCCTTGGACAGAATGGGACAGCACAGACAATAAAACTATTTCATTAACCATTGACTATATACTCCGTATATACGGCTTTAATGCTTTTCCAAACAGAGTACACACATATCAGATGGCTCCAGTAGCAGCTATCTGATCAGGGGAAATCTCGATTATTCAAACACTAAAATACGTATTATTATCGATCTTTAAGACAGGTGGCAGCTTAATGCATGGTGAAAGTCATGCAGAAAGCTCCTCTAGGAGCTTTCTGCGTGACTTTCACCATGCATTAAGCAGCCACCTGCATAAAAGTATCTAAATTCGTTTATACAGAAAATTCGAATAATCGAGGTTTTACTGTAATATAGATTTGCTAATCTAAAGTTTCTGTCGTGGCTAAACATGCCTACAACCATATGCTATTACAACAAATTGGCCAATCAATATTCATGGAGACGTCATACTTCTTACATGTATAAATAAGCATGGAGTAAAGACAGGAGGCACTAAGTCACATCTGGTACAATTTTAGAAAAACGCATAAAGTGATTTCAATTTCTCCAAGTCAGCAATTTGTTATTTATTCAACAGCAAGCTATCTGGTACAATAGTTTATGATATTACAATGATGACTAGAAGGGCTTTTTAAAGCATATGCTCATTTAAAGTAGGAAAACAATAACACTTTAAAATATTACATATATATCCATAAAGTTATCAGATGTTACGTGGTTAAAGGCCCTAAGAGTATTTAGCACTACATTCAAAGTAATCATTGCCCGGTAAAATATCCTAAGAGCATGTACAGTGTTCCCTCCCTACAACGGCCCTCTCAATAACGATTCCCTCCTTACAACAACGCATGTCACTGTTTCCGAAACAACAAGGCTCCAGAAACAACTTTTTTCCATCGTATTTTCTTTATGCCTCCATCAAACCCTATGTTGTGACCACTCTTTAGAATCGTCACGTGGTCACAACAGGGTTTGATTGAGGCATAACGGTTTTAGTTCTCGAAATACACCTTATCTGGGGATCTGCAAACAAGCTAATTATGTTTGATTTTCCCTCCCTATAACAACTCCCTCTGAACAACACATACAATCTTCGTATCCCAAAGGGTGTCGTTGTGGAGAGGGAGCACTGTAGCACCTTTGGTATTTGAGATACTGGCAGTTTTCATACTTATTATAATAATTATTATAATAGTGCGGAGGTCCAGGTACGATTCGTAAATAAAAATACAGTAAAACCTCTCTAATGCGACCACTTAATGAATCAACATGGTTGTCTTCATAAGCAGGTGGTTGCTTAATGAAGGACAAAAGTAATGCAGAAAGCTCCTCTAGGAGCTTTCTGCATTACTTTGTCCTGCATTAAGCTACCACCTGCATCTAGCAGTCAAAAATATACCTCTTCAGGTGGTCGCATTAGCGGGGTTTTACTGTATTTTCAATAATAACGTCTTTCTCCTCCAAACCATATGTTATGACCACTCTTTAGAATCGTCTTGAAACTTCACCATTTATTGGATCCCTAATGCTGGTAAGCTAATCTAATGAACCTAACCCAGTTTCAAAGGCTGCCGGGTGGGGTAGTTTGTCTTCCACAGATTCATTGTTTGGTAAAAATCTTCATATTATGGTTTTTACTCTGCTGGAATTGTACCTGACAAGGCTGACATACAAAGTGAAAGAAGAACTGACTTTTTCGGTTGCAGATATTAGTAATTTGCTTTGGTAGCGCTGACAAAGTTACACTTTTGAGACTTTGGAATTTCCTCGTTTTTGCAGCTTTGCAACCACCCCATTGATTTCATCTGCTTGAAATGAATAGTTTATATAAATACCGTTTGGTAATTCTTTACGCGCCTGCAGCTATTTGATTTTTAACCACTTTTCTTTTACCCCATCTCTTGAATGTTTTAGGATTTTGAAAATCTCGTAATTTGGTTGGTACACCATCATAAAGTTCACTTTTCCTATCAAGAACAATAACGGTCTTCGATTATGATGGCACATAAACTGCAGTTCTCTTTTTGGCTTGCTCTATAGTGCTGTGAATAGCATCACATTCCATTTGCTGATTAATACACTTAAATTTCTTTTGTCGAATGCAGTCGAACAATGCTCCGGCTACAAACTGCTTTCGGTTTCGACCGTTGCATGTGCCATTATATAGAGTTTTATTTGAGAGCGAATTTAAGTGGGATGTTATACAGGTGTTATATGGTCCCCTGCTCCCATGGGTTCCCATGGGATCCATCCCATATGTAGCAGGTTGCTATTCTACTCACCAATGAATAAAAGAATAGGTTATAACAGCGTGATTTTGGTAGAATCCTCCAACAAGGCTACAAGGAGTGTTAAGGTATTTCCAACAATGGCCGTTTGTTTACTTCCTTTCAATTTGACCTTCATATTAAAAATTGATTAAATCTATATTTTAACAATTTTTCAGAAATTATTTTAATACAGTTATTATGTAAATGTCATAGTGTAGTCATAAATGTTAAACAACGCTCTTAGAGAGTTAAATAAAACTTTCCTTACCTTAAAATATGCAAAAAAGAGGTGTCATATAACTCACTTTTCCAGATTTTTATTTTTATTCAAAAGTATCCTTCCAAATACCTTCTTTAGTCCTGTTGGTGTATTAATAAGTCCTTATTATATGATAAATGTTCCAATTTCACTTTTCCCACCACCACTATATTTCAATCATAGCAAATTGTTCATAAAAATCGCATGTTTGCTATTTGTAATAAACTTAGAACAGGGAAAGGGTTAAGTGATTGACTTGGGGCACCTAGCCAGTGCTCCAGTAGTTGGGATCAGCGCTGTGCAAATAGACTTTTGTAGGCTACTTGCTGGAGTACATAGTCGTGAAACTTGGTTTATTTTCTTAATTGACCCCAATGTGCTCGTCTACCTTCGTAATTGCAGGTTTTCCATATTATCTGGTCTTTTATATTTTTGTAGCAAATATTTTATTTTAAAATCATCGTTTAGGTTTCGGAGATATTTATTATCTGTTTTCGCAGGTGACTCTTCAACACAGGGTCCTGTCTCCTCGTCTCATTTCCGTCTTCGTTTAAACTAACTAACGTCTTCCCAAAAGTCGCCATCCCACTCTGGTGCACCTTTGGAAAAGTATTCGTCTATAGATATCCGAATCACCGGAGTCAGATGAAATTTCAGCACCAGCACATGTCGCTCGCCTGACTGCACTTTGCCACTGGGCCGTCGTCTGATGCTTCATGACCCCGTTTTAACGATGCCATGTCTCTCTTTAACCCTTGTAGGATCTGGGTAAACGACGCAACATTTGAACCTTTCTCCGTCTCTTGCCGCAAGCCAATGCTTCGAAAAGGGACATTGTTTTTGATTGCGCATGCGCACTTTCATTTCCGCCAGCGATGTCCGGAAAGAGAAATGTTCCCGTTTTAGCAATCTTATAATCTAGCAAACTCCTCACAGTGATCTCCCTTGTCACATCTTGCGTAGCGATTAGGGGAAATCGCTTCGTTGGAGGTTGATAATCTAGCGTGTTACTTTCGGAATATGCAGATCGATGTTCATGCATATCCATCAATTCTGCTATTATGTTGTAAAGCGGTGGTAATTAAATACCTTTACCTACCTTAACATGCTCAATGGTTAACACGTGTCTGTGCGATTTACATCTATAGTGCAACCAGACAGTAAGGCCATCAAAACAAAAATACGACGTATATCCATCGTGACATTATATCAAGAAGCAATGCGAATATACAGGTATTTTCAATTCCAATGAATTTAGGATAAGCTTCGTTATGATTTTGGCTGCCGCATGCTGCGTCATCTCTCTGGTAGGCCAATTAAGGAGTTGTGTATGGGATGAGATTAACCATTCATTTATATGCTTCCCTATTTTCAACGGAATCAGTGGTTTCACCTATCAATTGGATAAAGTTGATGTAGTCATTAATGTTACACACATTCTGAAAGTGGGAGATCCATCGAAAGCAAAAGCAGCAATGCATACACAGAAAATTGGAAACTCGGACACATATTCTGTCACCATTAATATCACGTCCTGTACAGATACTGGCGTGTTAAGTACTCTAATGTCGCTGCGAACAGGCAATTTCCATCAGATGGGATTTGTTTTCTCTCAAGCAAGTTACTAGATAACATATTGTCAAACCGTCTTGAATGGAAACCATGTAGCAATGTTCTTCAAGCTTTTCTGTTTTGCCCTTTTTGTGTCTTTACAGACACTTTCACTACAGTCTTCTGTCAGACTTTCTACGGGTTTATCCTCCTATTTTCCTTTGCTTTCTTGGTTATGATTTCTTTCTTTTTATGCGTTTTGTCGCGTTTCTTTCAGTTGGTATCTCTTTAATATGTGTTCGACCTATAACTTTTGTATAATCTGAGCCGTCATCCGAGTCTGTTTCTGAAGGTTGGTAGCTGCTGCCGCTACTTTCAAAATTGCCATAAGGTCGTCAAATGAACTACAACTTTGTGCACTTTTACGTTACAAGTTCAGTTTTTAGCTCACCTGGCACAAAGTGCCAAGGTGAACTATTGTGATCGCCCTGTGTCTATTGTCCGTCGTCGTCCATCGTGCGTCGTCAGTCGTCCGTCGTCAACTTTTTCTTAAAATGACATCTCCTCCTAAACTACTTACTGGAGTTCAAAGTTGCTCAAAGAAGTTGATTACATGCAGAACTCTGGTTGATATGGCAACCAATGTCCAAAAAGAAGTAAAAACCTTAAAAATCTTCTTGTCAAAAACTGTATGGCCTAGGGCTACCAAATTTGGTATGTAGAATCATCTAGTGAACCTAATTGACCCAACCCCGGGGTCACACGTTTTACATAGGATTATATAGTAAAAAACTCTAAAGATCTTCTTGTCTGAAACCGAAAAGCTTAGTGCTGTGATATTCGGTATGGGGCATCATCTGGTGAACCTTTACCAAGATTGCTCAATTATGCCTCTGGGGTCATACACGGCCACACCCTTGGCGTGACATATTTTACATAGGATTATATAGCAAACACTTTAAAAAATCTTCTGGGCTATCATATTTAGCATGAAGCATCATCTAGTGGAGCTTTACCAAGACTGTTAAAATTGTGACCTGGGGTCAAAATTGATAGGTCACATGACATTATTAACCAGGTGAGCGATACAGGGCCATCATGGTCCTCTTGTTTGTGTTATGAGAACATCAATGTCTTTGCCTTGAGGTTTACCAGTCTCTGGCGCGCTTATGCCAGTGGGGTGTTTAGTTCCTCAGAATTTGAATCACGTTGTTCACTTTAGTCCAATAATGACTTACTGTATATCTCATCGTATTTTAGAATCCAGATAAGACGCGTAAATTAAACTTTTACAAGAACAACTCCTTAATTTCTCCACCAAACCATATGTCTGTTTCATTGTTCATTATAGCACAGGTAAAATTTTGAAACAGTCTGATAAAGAGTGTTGAAACATGTCACATTGTCTTACATAATATATGCCCAACGAACAGATATAATGTGTGCCTAATAAAACATAGCTTGGCATAATATATGCCAAATAATACACTGGTGTAATACCGGTATATACCAAAATTAAAATGCCAACACCATACATGCCCAAGTAAACAAACTGCTGGCATAAGATATGTCCAATAATAAACACTGCTGACATACATGCCCAAAAAGAACACTGGCATAATACGTGCACAATAAAAATCTGTCATAATATATGTCCAATAAAACGCCTTTTGGTATACTATAAGCTTAGTGAAACACTAACTACAGGTGCCCAATAAAACACTGTCTGACGTAATATATGCCCAATAAATAACAGACAATATGCACCACATAAAACACGGTCTGACATAATAAATGCACAATAAAACTATGTCTGACATATTTCTGTTTCGTCCTTGTAGCTTTCCCGTCGTATCGAGACACTTCCTGTTATCGGGATACGTTGTTGGATATACATGTATATCTTATATGTTATTAATTCTGGTTTGGGACCATTTCGTCATTAAACTTTACTTCCACTAGTCAGTTTCATAAGGTGTATTAATTATATGTGTCCATTTTATAGAACGGCGGTCCGTCGTCTTAGAGAGCATGGTATTTGCCCAATACAACACTGGCAATGTATGCTCAATAAAACACTGACTGGCATACTATATGTCCAACAAAACGCTGCTTGGCATTATATATATGCCCAATACAATACTGACTGGCATAATATAAGTATGTCCAATAAAACGTTGCTTGACATACTATATGCCCAATAAAATACTGACTGGCATAATATAAGTACATGTATGTCCAATAAAATGCTGTTTGATATAATATATGGCCAATAAAACATTAACTGGCATAATATATGCCCACTAAAACGCTGCTTGACATAATATACGATGCCCAATAAAATACTGACTGGCTTATTTGTTATGTGTCAAATAAATCTCTGCTTTACATAATATATGATCAATAAAACGTTGCTTAACGTAAAGTATGTTCAATAAAACACTTACAGGCATAATATATGCCCAATAAAACGCTGTTTGACATAAATATACCAAATAAAACATTATATGACAAACTACTCGTATATTCCCAGTAAAGAACACACTGACATAACATATGCCCAGTCAAACACCGTCTGGCATAATAAATACCCAATAAAAATACATGTAGTATCTGGCATAATATAATTTATATTAAATAAAACGCTGCCTGACATGATATATGCCAAATAAAACACCATCTCTTTTACACTAGGTTTTTTCATACTAAGAAGCGTTATTTAACCAGTTTCTCCAAGGAAACAACCTATTGATTGAGTAAAACAGGCGTTATATAAAACCTCTCAAAATACGGGTCTAATGTTGGGTCGTAGAGGCAGGTGGAAGGTTAACCCATTACCTCATAGGCTATTTTAGATACAACTTTTTTTAATCTACCGAAAAGGAGCATAAACTAGAGAAAAGGAAACTTTTAGAATTTTGTAGATTGAAACCATTGTGATAAATAGAGCATTTGCTCCTATGGAAGCAAATGTTCTATTTATCACAATGGTTTCACAAAGTGACTTTTACAGAGGCGTCAATATGAGGAAATTGGTTAATGCAGTACGATAGTTATGACTTTCGCCCTGCATTAAGCAGCCAGCTGCTTTTAAAGACACATATGTACATTTAATGAGTGGTTCCTTTAGAGGGATTACATACATGATTGCATTTACTGAAATATAAAGGATCACTTTTCAGGCTGAATGTGTACTACTTACATATGCTTTTTTGTTATGTACAGTAAAACACCTTTATATCGGAATTCTAATAGAGAATAATTTTAATACTTTTAGGCAGATGGCTGCTCAATGCAGGCTGAAAGTTATGCAGAAAGCTTTCTGCAAGACTTTCATCCTGCATTAAGCTACCATTTATCTCACAGACCAATATTTATACTAAATTGGAGGTCCGGTCTAAAGGGTTTTTACTGTATAATATCGCATTGTTGTATACTTGCATTTTAAACTATGAACTACAACCTCGTTTTAATATACTGTTTTCTTTTATTCCTTAACTTGACGAATATTTGTCTGAAATCATGACTTTGATCAGATAGCTCCTACAGGAGCCGTTTAATCTATGTCTACTCTGTTTGCAAGGGTGTGTGTGTGGGGGGGGGGGGAAGGGGTTCTGTGGCCGAGTAGTTTTGGTCTTCGACTTACATGCAATCGCTTAGCCCCTCACCGCTGTGGGTTCGAATCCTGGTATAAGCATTTGATTTTTTCATGCGAGGAAGCCTTGCAGCTGACTAGCGGTAGGTCGGTGGTTCTACCTTGATGTTCTTCTGTGCACGAAACAGTGCAATTTGCTTCGTGCACAGAAGAAACTCTGGGGTCTTCCCCCACCTGTAATTAGCTCGACGTCGTGATAAGAAATACTGTTAAAACGACGTGAAATCCGATAAAAAAAAAAACCAGTTTGCAAAAGGCGTCAAAAAGAGTCTGTTAAACGTACCCTTTGGTGTAAATCAATGTCAAGAGCATCCCACATTTGAGTCTTTCAGAAAGCACCATTTTACCGTGGAATAAATTGGCGTCTCATCAGTATCCAAACTGTCTGAGATTCTGATTTATATTTGTAGAAAGAGGAATAAATTTAAATATAATATTGTATCAGATAATTAGGAGACTTATCATAAACAGGATGGCCGTGATGGTTCTGTATCGATCACCTGTTTAACCCATTCCCTCATATTGACGCCTCTGCAAAAACTACCTGTTGAAAACATTGTGATAAGTAGAGCATCTCCTATAGGAGCCGCCTGATCAGGGTCTGCTCTGTTTGCTTATGGAATTTGATGGATATCTTTCTTAACTTTCTAAAATGGCTACAATATTTCACCTTCCATATTTCATTCTGTCATTTCTATTCTGTCCGTGAATATACAGTAGGTATTGGAATTTGAACATAGAACAGGGAAAGGGTCAAGAGGTGTCGTTTAAAGAAATTATCAATCAATCCCACTTATATGGCTTTGATAGAAGACCATCTAAGCATCACTTTTGTGAAGCTAGGTCAACTCCTATCCGATGGTTTAGGGGTATATATTTAAAGAAATTAGTAATGAAAATAGAGCAGAAGTCAAGCAGATGTCATACGAATGTCCAAATATATTACTAGCTTCTGTGACCTACCTATGCAGCAGATGGGAAACATGGACATCACCTCAATAGAGGCACGTGAAGATCAGCACTGTGACATTTAGTGAATTTCAGTTTGCGATTTAGGAGATGTCGTTCAAAGCAATTATTCACTGAAATCTATTTTCAGTTCCTGTTAGGTTCTTTTATGTACTGGGCTCAGGACTGACACCATTTATATAACTTTGAAAGATGAACACATGGGCATCATATCTGTAAAGTTCATATTCAATTTAGCAGTTAAGGAGAACATATTGTTTAAAGAAAGTATTTGTTAAAATCTTTTGAACTGCTTGGACCTACTTATGCAACAGACTGAATGCATTTATCTATGGAGTGTCGCATGCAAATTATTTCTTTGAAGGTTGGTACCACTCCATCCATGGTTTGGGAAGAGATATCATTCAAGAAATTGTTCAATAAAATTTATTTTATCTCCGGGGACCTACATATGTAACAGACCTGGGTCCATGCTTATAAAACTTTTAGTTGAGTCTGAGTTCGTTCACAAGTTTTTGATTGGTCAGATTTGAGCCTTTGGCTCAAATCTGACCAATCAAAAACTTGAGAACTCAAATCTGACCAATCAAAAGCTTGTATAAGCATGGACTCAGAACGTTTTATACATAAAGTAGAACCCCTCAGTAGGACAGTACATACAGTAGGATACAGGACGATCCTAAAATGTTGTGCCAGGTGAGCTAAAACGTGTTCGTTAAAATCTATATTTAGCTCGTGTGGCCTACTTGTGCAAAGGGCCGGAACGGTTTATACAACTTTTCATGGAGGATCACCCTGAGGTCCAGATAAGATAAGTAAATTTTAAAGAATAAATTCTTTATTTCTCCACCAAACCCTATGCTGTGACCACTCTTTAGAATCGTCTCGATTGGTGGAGAACTGACGATTTTAGTATTTAGCGTGTGTGACCAACTTATGCAATGGACCGAAATTATTTAAATAACTCTCATGTGGAGTAACTTGAACATCATTCCTGTGACAATTGGTTGAAATGCATGCTGTGGCAGAGCTACAGATAACGGCGCGTACTCAAATACTAAAATCGTCATTTCTCCACCAAAAGGTTTGATG
This sequence comes from Azorinus chamasolen, assembly GCA_963576725.1. NCBI lineage: Eukaryota > Metazoa > Mollusca > Bivalvia > Cardiida > Solecurtidae > Azorinus > Azorinus chamasolen. The sequence goes on along the minus strand of OY755240.1, from coordinate 69,061,202 downwards.
GAGAAATAAAGAATTTGTATTTGAAAATATTCTAATTTACGCATCTTAACTGGAGCTGGTGGTTTGGTGTGGAACAGGATCCATGCTTATAAAGCTTTTACTTGAGTCTGAGTTTCGTTCTCAAGCTTTTGATTGGTCAGATTGAGTTCTCAAGCTTTTGATTGGTCAAATCTGGTCAGATTTGAGCCAGAGGCTCAAATCTGACCAATCAAAAACTTGAGAACCAACTCAGACTCAACTAAACGTTTTATAAGCATGGACCCAGGCAAAGAACAGTCTATAAAGGTCGCGAGCGGACTCGCATTTCATTTGTGCTTCTGGTATTGCCGTGCATTGTCGTGCGTCATTTTCAAAGTTCCTGCCGCCTGACTTCTTTTCTATTTTAACTTTGTAGTGAATATGTCGCCGGTTATCGCCAATTTGCCGGTAGCATGCCACATGTTTATTAATTAAAATACATGCGGAGTAACACCTTGTTATCCAAACTCATTATTTATCATTGTGTGGCAGCTTAATGCAGGATGAAAGTCATACAGAATGCTCACATGTGAGCTTTCTGTATGACTTTCACTCTGCATTAAACAGTCATCAGGCTAAAACCATTCTCAATTCTTCTTTACAAATATTTCGGATTAGCGAGTTTTACTACATAAGGATAAATATAACGAGAACCACGCTATTCTAACCAATTTATTAGTCTCAACACAAGTGGTTGTTCCAAAGGTCAAGAGACAGTCCTAGTCACAGTCCAGTTTCAAGGACAATTTATTCTGGTTCCCGAACTAATAACGATGGTACTCCTCAACATTGAAGTGCTAGGTCAAGAACTAGCCTGATTGCATTTGTACTGGATTCAACAGCCTTTTTTCAATGTATCGGAGGCATGATTCTACGTAAAACCGTCGTCGCCTTTAATTTTCAAAGCACACCAAGATGTTTCTTTAACCATTTACTTCATACAAACGCTTTTGTCACGTATTTGCAAACAGAGTAGACCTAGATCAGATGGATCCTAAAGGAGCCGTCTGATCAGGGTCTGCTCTGTTTGTTAATGTAATTTGGTAGATATGTTTCTTTACTTTTTAAACTGGCAACAGTGTTCCACGTACCTTACACGTTCCATTATAACTATTTGTCCAGGACTGCTCAGTAGGTATTGAAATTTGGACTAAGTATAGAACAGGGAAAATGTTAATTTCATTTTTAAACGTACAATCTGAGTGAGAAACAGTTTGGATCCCGTTCAAGTGCCGAGTTAGTCGGTGTCTCATATATCTCAAACTTTTCACAAGGGTTATCATGATCAATACCCCCATCTCCTTTTGAACTGGAACTCATGGCGACTTCTGTCTTACAGGCCAAAGTATACTCTGGAACACAGGTTCCAGGCGCGTGACAATTTCATAAATACTACTGATTAACATCTTTAAATGCGTTTAGACATTATACTTTGACAGCAGAAAAAAACGTTTATATGCAGTACACAGTATTATGCTATACAAAAATAATATTTTTTCAAAACTTTTTTCTGTCAAAGTATGATGTATAAACACATTTGAAGATATGTGTCAGTAGTACAATTGTACATATTGTATTTATGAAATGGTCACACGCCTGGCACCTGTGCTCTGGAACCGGACAAACATTTCTTCAGTGTTACACTGGCTTAATTACTCAGGGGAGAAAACTGCATCGATAATATTTCTTTCCTCGGCTGTTAAATCCGGGTGCCACAGATCTACGATGAGCACTGCCCTGTATCCAGTCGATGGGTGTCTGAACCTAGTGGTAAGCAGCACAGACTCCTCTTCATTGTCGCTCCCTGTATGTTCTACACAGTGCAAGAAAGAATCGTCGAACACCAGACACTGACCCGCCTCCCACGAGACCGTCTCGTCAGCAACTGAGAGTGTGCATTCTGGTGTCGTTTGCAGACCTGAAAACAAACCGTAATGTAACGTAATCCATTTATTCCCATTTTCTTTAACCCTCTATTCCATAAATTAAATACGCCTTTATACGCCTTTGCAAACAGAGTAGATCCAGATCGTCTGGTCAGGGTCTGGTCTGTTTGCTATAATGATATAATATCGATATGATTCTACAGTCCCTGCCATGGCCAAAACATTCTGTAGGAAAACTCGCCTAGATCTTATGTTGGTCCTATTCACCACTGTTCATGTAGTGTGCATGTAGCAAACAAAATAATTGCTGGAATAAGCCAGTGGCATTGATTGTTTCAGCAAAAAGTGCAGACCCTGATCAGAGGTTTCCTATGTCATTTTCAAGGGACACCGTGCACTAATTTGTTCAAAATATTGTGAAAACAAACAAAAAAACATGATTGACTTGCTCAAAATATCGCAATATTTGTACAATCTCTTGACATGTATTTGCATCTGCAGTAGTCGCAATCTCGAACCTAATCAGACACTGAATTTTGATCTGGGGTTATACTGTTTGCAAATATCTATATACATCTATCATTTATGAAGCTTAGTGAGCATGCGAATTAACCCTTATCCCGCTGTGAAAAAATATACAACGTACATTGTAAAATTATGCTTAAATCTGGATCTGTTACAAGTTTGATTACTTCGGCTTCGCGTCGTTCCAGGTTTTGAGAAACTATTGACTGAGTGTCACAGGGTTGCCACAAATCAGAGGAAACAAAATTCCCTGACAATTCCCTGACTTTTCCCTGACAGAAATTTAAACTTCCCTGACATGTTACATTGCGACATCTGATCATTCTGTCATAAATTATGTTATATTGTTTTAATTGGTCTTGGTTCTAAATGTTTTGTTTTCAAAATTCCCCGACAATTCCCTGACATTTACCCATATTTTCAAATTCCCCAGACATTGCACATAATTCCCTGACAATTCCCTGACCTTGAAAAAATCGCTGACTTTTCCCTGACGTGTGGCAACCCTGTGTCAAACAATTAGGGTTCTGTGTATCTCGGCGGCCCATATGTATCCCAATCTCGTAAAGTCCGGTCGATAAAAGCGAGATAAGGGTAAAATATTTCTAAAATAACGAGATGCATGTATGGAGATAAAACAGTGACGCCATAACGTGATGGTCAAGTATCTGGATAATACAAGAAGTTTTCCGACAATGGCTGACGCTCTGACAATGGCTGACGCTCTAACACTGTTAACAGGCTATTTCAAACACTTACATTGCCATTTCTCCATTAAACCCTATCTCAGTAATAATAATAATAATAATAATAATAATAATAATAAAGACTTTATTTAACGAGAGAACTCATTTGATAAAATCAATCTTCCATGAGGCCCTCAACAGTAACATATATACAAGCACATTAAAAACAATCTAGTAAAAGTTACATACATCTTTAAAGATACATATGGTTACTGGTAGAATGAAAGTTTTACTTAATGGTTAGCATAGGGTCTATAATATTTCAAGGTTTTACCCAGATCCCACAAGACGTCAGCGCAAAGTCAGTCGTGTATAAAGGGTCCTATTTAAAATACTAACATCATTTCCACACCAAATCCTATTTCAGAGCCATAGCTATTTCAAACACTTATATCGTCATTCTATCTCAGACACATAGCTCTAAATAAAGGGGGCATATTTCAAACACTAATATCGTCATTTTATCTCAGAGACACAACTCTAGATAAAGCCTCAATGGGGCATATTTCAAACACTAATATCGTCATTCTATCTCAAGAGACATAGCTCTAAATAAAGGGGGCATATTTCAAACACTAATATCGTCATTCTATCTCAGAGACATAGCTCTAAATAAAGGGGGCATATTTCAAACACTAATATCGTCATTCTATCTCAGAGACATAGATCTAGATGAAGGGGACATATTTCAAACACTAATATCGTCATTCTATCTCAGAGACATAGCTCTAAATAAAGGGGGCATATTTCAAACACTAATATCGTCATTCTATCTCAAGAGACATAGCTCTAAATAAAGGGGACATATTTCAAACACTAATATCGTCATTTTATCTCAGAGACACAACTCTAGATAAAGCCTCAATGGGGCATATTTCAAACACTAATATCGTCATTCTATCTCAAGAGACATAGCTCTAAATAAAGGGGGCATATTTCAAACACTAATATCGTCATTCTATCTCAGAGACATAGCTCTAAATAAAGGGGGCATATTTCAAACACTAATATCGTCATTCTATCTCAGAGACATAGATCTAGATGAAGGGGACATATTTCAAACACTAATATCGTCATTCTATCTCAGAGACATAGCTCTAAATAAAGGGGGCATATTTCAAACACTAATATCGTCATTCTATCTCAAGAGACATAGCTCTAAATAAAGGGGACATATTTCAAACACTAATATCGTCATTTTATCTCAGAGACACAACTCTAGATAAAGCCTCAATGGGGCATATTTCAAACACTAATATCGTCATTCTATCTCAAGAGACATAGCTCTAAATAAAGGGGGCATATTTCAAACACTAATATCGTCATTCTATCTCAGAGACATAGCTCTAAATAAAGGGGGCATATTTCAAACACTAATATCGTCATTCTATCTCAGAGACATAGCTCTAAATAAAGGGGGCATATTTCAAACACTAATATCGTCATTCTATCTCAGAGACATAGCTCTAAATAAAGGGGGCATATTTCAAACACTAATATCGTCATTCTATCTCAAGAGACATAGCTCTAAATAAAGGGGACATATTTTAAACACTAATATCGTCATTCTATCTCAGAGACATAGATCTAGATGAAGGGGATATATTTGCAACTGTATGTACTAAAATCGTCATTTCTCCACCAAACCCTGTGTTGTGGCCACTGTTTAGCCAAAGCTACAGGTAATTATGCGTACCCAAATACTAAAATTGCAATTTCTGCACCAAACCCTATATACTGTGACTACTCTTTAGAATTGTCTCTTCGAGACGATTCTAAAGAGTGGCCACAGTATAGGGTTTGGTGGAGAAATAAAGAGGCTATTTTTGAAATTATTAAATTTACGTACCTGATCTTGACATCTGTTTAGATAGAATAGTATTTTTGAGACACTTATAAAGGGTGATAACAACATAGGCTTTGGTACAGAAATAAACGAACTATTCTGGAAAATTAATGTTGAATTCACGTATCTTATCTACCATGCCCGGAGCGTAGCTGAACCCAAATACAATGTACGCACCGTTGCTATAGGGGCCTGGAGCATGTTTGAAGCCCCCCCCCCCTTCCACACACACACACGCAGTAAAAATTAGAAGTGTGTAGTTTGGAAAAAAATGTGATAAATAGAGCATTTGCTATTACAGGAGCAAATGCTCTCTTTATCACAATGGTTTCAAAAGGTGACTTTTACAAATCTGAACGTTTTTCAAATTATATTTCTCTTAGCCTTCAATTTTTGTTCATTTTGGTCAAAACAATGCCATGTTCACTTTTCTGATTGATTGTTACGCATGTGCGTAAGTACGTATCGCCAGTTACGCACCTGGATGCTGTACAGTATACACTTCTGTGCGCAAATGACCAAGCCGCACAAGTACTGCAATCTGAGGCTGTACAATGCATACTGTAACACGAGTTATTTTCCATGCACGAATTCGACCAATATGTGTTGCGTAATTCAATAGTTAAAGATAGGTGCTGGCGGGTGCAAAACCATTGTATATCTAGCTACATGTATAAATATTGAGCTTTGCTAACTGTTCGGATGGATGTTGGAACGTTCAAACTTTAGTCACTCTGTTTCTAAATGGCACTTTCTCTCAATATCCTTTCCTAAGACATGAATAACACTAAATAAGCAAACAGATTCAACGTCGTAATCTCATAATTTAAGTACATATCTTTCAATACCCGCGATACACTGGTCTAAATGCTGACATTTATTGATGTTCAAATAGTTTAGCGTCATATATATCCAATCCAAAATGTCATTCTAAATACCACCACAAAACTATGCCACCTTCTTTCTCGTAGCATTCCATACGGAACGGTGTTGGGAAGATTAATGGCAGTCTATATACGATGTTGGAAAGATTAATGGCAATCTATATACACCGGGAAAAGCGGGCAGCATTAAGTATTAATGAGAGCAGAAGGCGATAAACCTTCGAGGCCTTTTTACGCATATTTGCTAGTTTCCCTTCGACAGTGTCATCGATGAGACTATGATATATTTTCATCTTGTTTGTCCGTGCGTCACACTATTGTTTACCCCATTTCCTCATAGGCTATTTTAGATCCAACCACTTTGAATAAATCTACCGAAAAGAAGCATTAACTAGGGAAAAGGAAATGTTTTTAGAATTTTGTAGTTTGAAACCATTGTGATAAATAGAGCATTTGCTCCTATAGGAGCAAATGCTCTATAATAATAATAATTCAACGAGAGTACTCATTTTGGTTATAACCAATCTTCCATGAGGCCCTCGAAAGAGAGAAAACATATATACAATTTGTAATAAAGTAGCAATGCTATCATAACAATTTTGCTTAAGCACCAACCTTGCACTGGTGATAGACAGTTCTGAGTTAACCCATAAAGCACAAATTGCTTTTTTGGTGGGGTTTTTCTCACACAGTGTAGACCCAGATGAGTGAGCTCCTGTAGGAGCCCTCTCATCAGGGTATGTACTGCTTGCAATTGGAAATTTAAAAATCGTTGGCTCTGGTGCAAAAGGGTTGTATGGGTGCATGCAACCCTATTTCACCGAGTATCACAATGGTTTCAATAGGTATTTTTACAGAGGCGTAAAGAGGCGTATTCATGGAGGAATGAGTTACCGAACGTTTCTCGCAGTGCCTTTACATACTGTGTTGTATATTGGCGAGGAGCGTCCTTGTGGACTCCAGGAGTAACTTGTAACTTTGTTTTAACGTTTTGCAAGAGTGATGCACCTTTTTCAAAATTAGCTCTTCTTCCCATAGACATTGTGCCGAAACGTACAGTAGAATTTATTTATGATCCGGGTAACTACATATCAAGTTTAGACTTTTAAACTGTTGACCGAATTTACAAGAGTTATGTATACCCCTTTCTTCAAAATTAGTTTTAACGAGTTCTTTTCGACGTCCCTTCAAATACATGTATTGAGCTTAGATTTTGTGTTGGTGTACCTAATGGACAACTTCAGATAATTTTGACTTTTGTCGCGATCGATTGACGGGCGTTTGCAAGAGTTCTGCATCTCTTGATGTGGGGCTTCCTTTAGACCGACTTCGACTTTTTTACGCAATTGACTGACTTATAAAAAAAGAAGAGGTTTCTTTTTGGATTTAAACTTATTCCATTATGCCTTCGTGTATCAAACTAAATTTGATATGATGACTTATTACAGCTCATTGATAATGGTATCAATAAAAAAGTGGGGAAAACAGTCTTACAGGGAGCGTCACACAAAAAAGGGCACGGAACCCAAACACCATCAAACCCGAATCAGCACAGCTACCAGATACAGTCTGACGAAACCAAAAAATACATAAAACAGTTACCTATAAAAACAAAATAGACCATAGTGTGAAAGCAGGAGTGTCGCCTTGCACTGGTGTGCAACTGTGCATGGTGGGGACATGTACATATGCTTCGGTAATACTCTCAGCTGCGCTTGTTCGATTATTTTTTCTGCACTCGTAACTTGAACAGGATGCCAATGATCAATATTGGCATATTAACATACGTTTGTGATGTACTGTGGAAACCCAGTTCACAAAACGACCACTTAACATCTATAGATTAGTCTCATTAAAAGTAGGTGGTTGCTTACAATGGCAAATTGCGAAAGTAATGCAGAAAGCTCCTGTAGGATTTATATGCATAACTCCGTCCTTCTTTAAGCTACTTCCTGGTTTTCAGACTCTTAATTATGTCTCTATTTATAACAGGTGGTCGCTTTTAACCCTTTCCCTGTTATATATAAAATAATTAGTCCAAATTTCAACACCTACTGAATATTCATGGTCACAATAGTTATAGTGAAATGTGGAAGGTACGTGGAGCAGCCATTTTAAAATCCAAAGAAACCGATCTACTGATCTTGCAAATTCCATTAGCAAACAGAGCAGACCTTGGTCAGACGGCTCCTATAGTAGCCGTCTGATCTGGGTATACTATATTTACAAATGCATGAAAACACGTTTATATATATGAAGGAAAGAGGTTTATGGTTTTACTGTACATGTACATGGTGATACTTACCTAGATGACATCGGAGTCTAATATTAGTAGGTCCATAATGTTCTGCAATATATGTCTGAGGCTTGACAACTGAGAACATCACATTGCTGAATACGTTTCGTCGTATAGCTGAAGGCAAGCTGTTAACTATGTTTAATGTTTCCGGACAATGTTCGACATTCTCTTTGATCAAGACCCCTTGATTGATAAGAGGAAACACATCCCAAGACCCCGACGGTGTATTATTACTATTCCAACCACTTATCTGTCTCCTTTGAAGGTTTTTGAATTCCTCAAAAATCGTCGTGTAAGCATTTTCTAACTGAGCAGAATCCTCAAAGAAAGACTTGTCCCAAACTGGTACGGATGATAAGCATTTGTATAAGAAAACGTTAGGTTTTTGATTCAGGTATTTTATCCGACGTCCTGTATGTATAAGACAATCTTTAATCTCAGCTGCAACATCATTCCCGGAAAACTCACACAGTTCTTGTAATGCGCGTTTTATTGTTGTCTTGTACTTATGACATCTAACACAATCTGGGTCACTGCAAGTGATGTTGCTTTCATCATCAATTTTTATGAAATTTATATTAAAGTTTTGTTTGTAATAAAAGCAAATAAAAATTACAACAAATGCGATAATAACAACATTGTCAAAAAATGCTTGCCACAAATACAACAAGTCAATGGACATTGTCAATGAAATGAATGCATACCATGAAGAATTTTCATACAATATGTACAAGTCACTGCAAATCGAAAGTAAGACTATGACACGTTTTTATCCTATTATTCGCCCCGATTCAAGACCGAATATGGCAGGTGTCGTTGTTCGCAATAATATTTTAGATCTTACATTGTTCTCATTCACAAAATGTGTGAATATACTTTTAGAACGTGTTATATATCAATTTACTACTCTAATCAAGAAAATATATAAACTAGATGAAAACACTAGGGCGAACAGACAAAGGGTCGTATTGTAGAATACAAGTGCTTGTCTGGTTTCCGATCATCACCTCTTAAAACTTCTTTTAAAACTATCTGTTAAAAGATTAGTCTATTTTAATATTAATAAAACTTACATTTTATAGATGTAAGTTGTGCTAAATTTTAATACTTATTAAATCATTAAGAAAAACGTTATGATTAATAATTTTATTATATCATTTATTCATTGTTGCTATCAGCAACAAATTCAACAACATGGCCGCCGAATGTTTATGAAAATAGTTCGATTAGGAACAAAATCACTCCGCTGTTAAACATCGTTGCTGGAGAAAAAGTATAGAATGAAATATATTGAATAAATGAATATTCTGAATTTGAAAAAGTATAAAACTTGATTCAAATGGAAACAAATAAATAATTTTTTAATGGGATTCTAAATGTTTCCTCAGTGGTGTTTATTGGCACTCTTTTTTATCGCGTACTCTTACGGAAATTTACGGGAACTTGTCGAGGACATGCACAACATTATTTTGGAATGGAGTTCTAAATAATTGCATGCTAATATGGATGACGAAAGAATAGACTGGATTCGTCACCAAGTATATCTAGCTTTGGACATCAAAGAAATCGATGTATTTGAGGAGCTCCTTGATCGTGACGATGGAGTTTGGGAAAGAGAACTTGGAAAATTTCTGAATGACACTCCAGAGGAAAATGAATCTTCCATTCTATTTTACAAAATCACAAAAGAAGAGGAAGAAGAGGTGGAAGTTGAGTGTGGTAGGTTTATTTATTAGTTGATAAATGTATCGATGTGGGCGACATATTTTATTTTCCTTTCAAACATCTATGTATGGCATAATGTCAACTCATTACAGACATCCCTGAAGGCCATGTTTTTATCTGATTTTAAATGTTTCCTGTCCTAGCACTATCTCACTTTCTCCTCCTCACTGTCTCATTTTGCAGACTTTCTATTCACTACTTTCATTGCTTTTATCCTTGCACTGACGCACACCTGCCAATAATACGAGAAAGCGGAGTTGGGCAGTATTTATAGATAGATTATCTGATGTTGGGCTGTCTTACGATTGGAGTACGAGGCAGGAAATGGTTGATTTACCCAAAGACCTAACATATTACACATGTGTTATCATAGGTCTTTGATTTATCCACCTTTCGGTAAATGACAAGTTCGGTAAATTGAATTTATATATAGGAAACAGAATTGATTGGTAAAAAGGTGATTGTATAGTAATTATGTACACATGTATTTCACACCTTCCATTCATCCATGCGTTATAATGTTAATATCGTGGTGCTGGAGTTTTGGAACACTGAGTAGCTCAGTGTGATCTGGCTGCAAGCTGTGTATAGATGAGTGTGAACATCTAATCTTTAGCATAACAATTAGTGGTGTAACAATACATCAAACTATCGCACTATCGTGATAGTTCTCTATCCCAGTTACACTATCGATAGTTATTTCCAATTGACGATAGACTATTGCAATAGTTGCTCTGACTATCGATAGTTTCAATAGTTCTTTCATATAATTGGCACTGTGTTTTCAAGATGGCGTCGACCATCGCAGAGATGAGTTTGTTAAAAACAAAAGCGGTAAAACACAAGTGGCAAAGCCCAATTCATTTTAAATCATTTCCACAAACATTTTTTTGTAAGAATTTACAGCAAAGTTATATCATACACTGTGCAAAATTGCATTTACAAGTTTTCAAATCTTGGCAATAACTATTGCAATAGTATTGCAATAGTTTCCTGCAATAGCAATAGTATCGCAATAGTACTTTCAGCAATAGCAATAGTATTGCAATAGTCAAAACTGGCCCCAATAGTCAGCCCTATAATAACAATTTTGAATGGTGAGTTCCGTCAGTGGGTTCAAAATGGTGCTTCCATTTATTACCAATTACTTAATTAGTAGTCAGAAGAAAACGTGTCCCTTGCTCTATAAAATAACAAAAACAATTTGGTATTTGTTGACCAATGTTACATCACTTGATACCAATTTTTCTAGAAACCTAGCTACATTACCTAATTCTATACTCAAAAACTAAGTACCACTCCCACTCTTTTCCCCAGGACCATCAAGCTTTGGAACAGTTTACCATTGCACATTCAGTTGCATCCTGGCCTACAAACTTTGCTAGCAGACTGGACTCAAACTATCCATAATCTAAATACAATTATTTTTATTTATTTTTATTTTTAACAACCTGTCTCCAAACAAGTGCCTGCCTTGAATGATTGGCAGTAATACGTTGAAGTTGAACAGACTGTTGTTTCATTGGCTCATTAAACATACTGAATGAGATTTTAACCAACATATACATTTAGATGTTTAAAAATATTATAGAGCCAGAAATACCTGATATAACGCAAGAAGAGGAAGGTGCTGAAGGAGAGGGTGGTGAACAGGCACACACAGACACAACAGCTCCTGCAGGGGAAGACACAGAACCTAAAGAACAGGCTCTTGGTGTGTCTACACCAACACAAGAAAATGAAGAAACACCGAGAAAAGGTTGGTACTAAAGAGGATGATTACTACATTCTGTTTGTTCTTAGGTTACATAGTCATTTGTTTGAATTTTCGACCCAGTGCTGAAAATGGCCTGTAAATTCACTAATTGATGAAAAATGTATGCTTCACAGAAATTGCAACTCAAAGAATATTAACCCTTTCCCTCATAGACTATTTTTAGAGCCAACTTCTTTGAATAAATCTACCGAAAATGAGCATTACCTAGAGAAAAGGAAAACTTTAGAATTTTGTAGTTTTGAAACCATTGTGATATATATAGAGCATTTGCTCCTTAAAGTGACTTTTACAAAGGCGTATTTATGGAGGAAAGGGTTAATGATAATGCAAATTATTTAAAACAGTGCTTGTGGGTGCTATTAATATTCATAATGTCATTATTTCTTACATTAATATTCAACAGGAAAAGCATGAATACAGCTGATAGCTTAACCATTTCCCTGTTACATATTCATGTAAGAAATACAGACATCATGAATATAATTAGAATATTTTTTTATGAACACAGGACATTTTTTCTTAGATATAAACTGTATAATCATATATATGTTATACTGTAAGCAAACAGAGCAGACTCTGATCAGACGGCTTCTATAGGAATTGTCTGATCTGGGTCTTCTCTGTTTGCCAATGTATATAAAAGCGTCTATATGAAGGAAAGGGTTAATGCAGGACAAACTGAATTAATGTAGAAAGTTACCTTACCTAGCATACAGTTTAAATATTAGCTTAGGAAACAGTTGAATGTTAACCTAGCAAGCAGTTTGAATCTTAACCTAGCAAACAGTTTAAATATTAACCTAGCAAACAGTTGGAATCTTAACCTAGCAATAGCTGAAATATTAACCTAGTAAACAGTTTAAATCTTAACCTAGCAAACTGTTTATATCTTCAACCTAGCAAGCAGTTTAAATCCAGGTAAAATGCCAAGAGTTTCGCATGTACCAAGCTGTTTGACACACATAACTATGGTGTTTTTAAAAAGAAGTAGGCCAAATAATTCTTTGAAAATTAAAATGGTTAATGACATGCAAATGCTTACAGAAGTTCAGGAAGTGGTGCAGTAATGTCACTTTCATTGTTAACAGGAACAGGTGGTAAAAACAGGAAAAGGAAGGGCAGCACAAACACTCCAACTGGGGATAAACCTGAGAATGATACACAGAAGGCAGAGGTTCCTCCCACGCCAGAGGTAGCTGAGTCTAAGGCAGAAGAGGAAGAAGGAGATGGAGATGATAATGAAGAAGACAAGGCACCTAAGACAGTAAGATGCATACAGTAACATCTGTGTGAATAAACATAGATATCTATAAAACCAGTTGATTGCTTAATGCATTAAGCTACTATCTGCCTTTAACCCTTTACTCAATAAATACGCCTTTCTACACCTTTGCAAACAGAGTAGACCCAGATCAGATGGCTCCTATAGGAGCCATCTGATCAGGGTCTGCTGTGTTTGCTTATGATATAATATATTTTTCTTTAGTTTCTGCATAGACCAAAAATGTATATGCCCATGTGCTTTTATAACAAATTAATCTAATTAATACTCTTGACGTCATTATTTTTTACATGAAAAGTGTTAAAACCCAGAATTAGACCTCATTTTTGGTTGTCAATTAAGAGAGGTTTTTTTGTATGTACTTAATGCATCCCTCTATTAGTACTCATGATTACAATTGAACCCAATACCTGGTGAAAATACCTGTAAGAAACAATGACATCATGAATATTAATTTTGTAATGGCATATGATTTATAATGAAACACAGGAATTTTGGGATATGGCAGAATTTCTTCCTTTTTGTTTTGAAAAGATAATCACAGTATTAAACATTGTGGATCCTGGTGATACCAAGTTACTCTGCATCTCATCTGGTTCCAAACACTTTTCAAAGGTGAACACAGATTTGGGTATGGCAGTTAAAGAGTTGGAATATTTTGTTCTCAATCAGCCTTTAATAGCCTGCTAAATGAAATTTCATCTGACAGTAGAAAGTATCATCTTCACTAGTTCTCCTTGTACGGTTTTCGTGTTTAACCCTTTACTCCATAAATATGCCTTTCTACCTGTTTGCAAACAGAGTAGATCCAGACCAGATGGCTCCTATAGGAGCCATCTGATCAGAGTCTACTCTGTTTGCTTATGATACAGATATGTTTCTACAGTTTCAGCCATAGCCAAAAATTCTTATGGTAAGGTGCTATTAATACATTAATGTTCATGACGTCATTATTTCTTTCATGAATAGTCATTGAGTAAAGGGTTTATACATGATCAAAGTGGCAATCGTTTGGATCCTGATGTTACATCCAGTTACTTCTTTCCTCATCTTGATCCAAACTGCTTGCTAAGGTTATCATCACACATTCCATAGCATGCTAAAGGTTTGTTATCAGAGGTCCAGGTCAGATGCGTAAATTAAACAATTTTCAAGAATAATTCCTTTATTTCTCCACCAAACCATATATGTTGTGACCACTCTTTAGAATTGTCTCAAAGAGACGATTCTAAAAAGTGGTCACAACATAGGGTTTGGTGGAGAAATAATGATTTTAGTATCTGAGTACGCTCATAATTATATATCTGTTGCTCTGTTGTTATATGTGTGTGTGTGTGTGTTCTCATATACCTTGTTTATCTTATGTGTCCCATTTTGTGTTCTTTCAGAAAATCATTTTGCAGAAGGTGATTCGTACCTATCTGTATATGTGCTACCAACATCTTCCAGAGGAGTTTGCTGATCACGAGTGTGTATACTTTATCAGAAACACTCCAGGCATGGTGCCATTACCTAACAGCTTTGAGGAGGCCTTGGAAACACTGCCTAACTTCTTTGAGACTGGTCTACTGAATGGCCACTCCCTAGTCATGTTGGAACACATCATTGCTCAGGTGAGAATGAAAATAATATGTAGCAGAGTTAATACTATAAAACAGGAGTTTCATGGCAATTAAGGGTAGTTTAACCCTTTTAATCCAAACATATGCCTTTTTAACACCTTTGCAAACAGAGCAGACCCAGATCAGATGGCTCCTGTAGTAGCCATCTTATCAGGATCTACTCTGTTTGCTTATTGAATAATATAGATATAATTTTAGAGTTTCTGCCTTGATGAAAATTCCCTGTGTTAATAGGACATTCTAAGGGTTGATCTAATTAAAATTCATGATGTCATTATTTCTTATATAAATTTCTAGCTCAATATTTTACTTGATAAAGATACTGACTTACATATTTGTAAACAGTGTAGAGACACAGATCAGTCATGTGATCATGGTCTCCTCAGGGTCCATGCTTATAAAGCTTTTAGTTGAGTCTGAGTTTCGTTCTCAAGCTTTTGATTGGTCACATTTGAGTTCTCAAGCTTTTGATTGGTCAGATTTGAGCCAGAGGCTCAAATCTGACCAATCAAATGCTTGAGAACGTACTCAGACTCAACTAAAAGTTTTATAAGCATGGACCCTGGTCACTTAAGGGATACTATAGATCTTATTCTTTTTGCCATGTCTAAAATTTCTCTTGTTGATATGCCACTCTATGGCTAGGATATGTTTATTACAATTCTTGTCTAATATATTTTCTAATATATTTTTATGTGATGTTCCAGGTGTACATGCCTCTGCTATCATACAATCAGCACAGAAATGGGGAAGCTAAGGGTGACCAGTCACGTAGCCGTCCTGACACGCGGCTCACACAACGCTCAGAGGGCCATGAGGAGGAGAAAGAGGAAGGAAAAAAGGTCAATGTGGCAGAGTCAAGGGCTAAGGCCATGCTTAGAGATGAATTCCTGATAAGCATGCAGAAGTTTGCTTCTAGTATTACAAGGACAATTCAGCAAATAGAAGGTGAAGTGAGATTAGAAGTGCCAGAATTAGAACTGAGTGATAATATTGAAGAAATTGTAGCTAACACTGAACTTATGGATCAGATTCGTGAAGTGTGTCATGAGTGGACGAGATTGATCAGAGGGGCTCTTGAGATGCAGCTAAAGAAAATTCCACAGGGAAAAGGGCCATTAGCGGAAATTGACTTTTGGAGGGAAAGGAATGCAGCGCTCAGTGCACTGGTGGAACAGCTGAAGATTCCAACAGTGGCCAAAATGCTGGAGGCCTACTCCCACCTAGAGTCTGATTTTGACGATGTAAAATCCGAACTGAACAAGTATTATGTTGAAGCGAAAGACAATGTTAGATTTTTGTCAACACTTGAGCGTCATTTCAAAAACATTGCTCATGGAGCAACATTCCAGGTTGTCATAGAAACTATTCCCTCCATGATGAATGCTCTGCGAATGGTGTGGATTATCTCGCGGCACTACAACAAGGATGAGCGGATGGTCCCATTGATGGAGAGAATTGCGTGGGAGTTAGCAGAGAGGGTTGATAAAGTCATCAACATCAGAACAATCTTCAAGTTAGTACAGTTTGTTGCTTTGGACATCATCGTCTGTTACTGTGTCAGTCAAATTACTGTGTTAGTCAAATTTGTCCGAATACTTGGGGTAATAAGGGTACTTTAACCTTTTCCCTGTTCAATATTCATCAAAGGAATAATGATGCCATGAATATTTATCAGCTGAATTTTTATTATGTAAATTTTCAAGGGAATTATTTGTTTTGACAAAAACTGTAGAATCCGATCTATATTATGTCATGCAAACAGAGCAGACCCTGATCAGAAGGCTGCTCTGTCTGATCTGGGTCTACTCTGTTTGCAAATGCATGAAAAAGTGTTTATATGAAAGAAGGGGTTAACACTGTATTATTAGTCCCCTGCTGGCAGGGCCATAGGGGACTATGGGTTTGCACTCTGTCCATCCATCAGTCAGTCACACTTCAGGTTTCCGGACTTCTTTTCTAAACCGCTGCAGATATTGAAGTGATATTTGATATGTAGCTTTATTTTCTTATAATGAGTTACAGATCAAGTTTAAATTTTGTTATGCTTCATTGATTTTTTGAAGGAATTACAGCAGTTGGATTTAGAATTCAGTCGCTAGAAAACTATGGCTTTGCTTTCAATGCTCCCATAACTTTTAACTCTTTCCCTTATATAAACATGTTTTCATGCATTTGCAAACAGAGTAGACCCAGACCAGACGGCTCCTAAAGGAACCGTCTGACCAGGGTCTACTCTGTTTGCTAATATAATTTGATAGATCTGTTGCTTTGCTTTCTAAAATGTCTACAATGCTCCACCCTTCAGATTTCTTTATAACTATTTTGTTAATGAATATTCAGTAGTTGTTGAAATTTGGCCTAAATACAGAACAGGGAAAGGATTAATTATAGTTAAGTATTTATAGTATAAATGATTT
The DNA here is from genome assembly GCA_963576725.1 of Azorinus chamasolen. Taxonomy (NCBI): domain Eukaryota; kingdom Metazoa; phylum Mollusca; class Bivalvia; order Cardiida; family Solecurtidae; genus Azorinus; species Azorinus chamasolen. Next base: position 69,044,172 of record OY755240.1, on the reverse strand, counting down.
GTAACAAAATTTCATTTTATTATTTCTTACATTAATATTCATGATATATAGGGTTAAAATCACTATGTTTGCCTATAGTGGGAGTAGTAGTAGTTTTTATTTCCCTACCATTACTTAAGTTTCATATATGTCTGCATATGTTTTGTATTGCATTTTTGAAATGCATCAGTAAAGTTCTTTCTCTTTTAGGGACAGCACTGACGAGGTGAAGCGTAGAACATCCGAGGCCAAAAGAATGCTGCAGGTTTGGAAAGACAGTTACTTTGAGGTCAGGGCAAAAATTGAGATGTCTGGCCGTGACCAGAGATGGGAGTTTGACAGAAAGAAGCTGTTTGAGAGGACAGATTACATGTCCAACATCTGCCAGAATCTCTACAATGTGGCACAGGTATAATATATATCATTGGTTATGTGCATCGGCATTGCCTGATACTGAATTTTTAAACTCACAGTATCTGAATTTTTCTTCCAGTGAAAAAGTTTTAAGTTAACCCTTTACTCAATATTAAATTCACCTTTCTACGCCTTTGCAAACAGAGTATACCCAGATCAGACGGCTCATATAGGAGCCGTCTGATCAGTATCTGCTCTGTTTGCTTCTGGAGTCATTAAGATCTATTTCTACAGTTTTTGCTTGAGCCAAAATTTCTAGTGTTCATATGCCGTTATAGAAAATAATCTATTTAATATTCATGATCTGATCAGGGTCTGCTTTGTTTGCTTATGGAATCATACAGGTCTGATTCTACAGTTTCTGGCCTGGCCAAAACATCATGCGTTTTATGTACTATTATAAAAAAAATGAGCTAATTAATATTCACAGTCATTATTTCTTATATGAATATTCATTAGATAAAGGGTTGATTGTCTAAAATGGCAAAATCCCTGAATAACTTAATACTTAACCCTTTATTCCATAAATATGCCTTTTTATGCCTTTGCCAACACAGTAGGCCCAGATCAGACGGCTTCTATAGGAGCCATCTGATCAGGGTCTGCTCTGTTTACTCACAGATTATGTAAAGCAGATTCTATAGTAATCTGTAATGACTGTTTTCTGCATTTCTTAGCAAATGTTATCATGGTAGTACTCATTAGATTTGCCTCTTTCAGGCAGTTCAAATGAATATTAACACTTTCCCTGTTCTATATTTAGTTCAAATTTCAATACCTACTGAATATTCATGGACAAAATAGTTAGAATGAAATATAAGGAAATTCTACTAGCAAACAGAGCAGACCCTGATCAGACGGCTCCTATAGGAGCCGTCTGATCTGGGTCTACTCTGTTTGCAAATGCTTGAAAAGGTGTTTATATGAAGGAAAGGGGGTAAACATGATAGCATTTGCTGAGAAATAAGGGATTCCAATAGGACTGTACACCTCTTATTTACAACGCTGCAGTTACATACTATTTTATTTTTTGTACCTATCAATTTGTTTAGGTGCTAGAGGAGTTTTACAACATTTTTGGCCCAGAGTTGAAGGCTGTAACTGGTGACCCAAAGAGGATAGAGGAGGTCCTGGTCAGAGTGGACGCCCTGGTCACTCCCCTGGAAGAGGTAGGTTGCAGTCAAATATTGAAAATACAGTTGAACTTCGATATCTCGAACTCGGATAACTCAAACTTTGCGATAACTCGAACGAAAGTTCAGTCCTTTAAAAATTAAAACGACAGAATTGCTCTAAAATATATCACTACAGATAATTAGAAACACATGTGACAGCTTAATACAGGTCTAAAGTAATGCTGAAAGCTCCTGCAGGAGCTTATTACCTGTGGTCTTGAGAAATTGTTCAGATTAGAAATCGGATGACTCGAACTTCTGTTATCTCGAACTAATTGATATGGTCCCTTGAAGTTCGAGTTATCGAAGTTCAACTGTACAATAATAGACATGTATGTATTGCATGTAGTCTTTTATTCAGCATTCTACAATACATGTGTGAGATCTTTCGGTAAAGATAGTTTCAACTTGTTGCTTTTGTATTTTCTCATTAGGTTCCATTTGAGCCATTTGTTCTGCGCTATAACCAGCAGTGGAAGACAGTTATGGACCATTTCAACCGAGAGGTCCTTGCTATTGAAAATGAGGCCAAAATGTTCATCGATGAGTCGTTTCAATCTCTCAGATCTGCTGAAGGTGCATTTAACATGTTGCTGAAGTTCAAACACATCCGATCACGTGAGGCGATCAATGCCCAGATGATGCAGAAGTTCCGGGACATCCTTGTCCAGTACCAAAAGGAAGTTGACACCATGGACAAGCTGTTTGAATCCCAGAGGGAGAACCCTCCTCTCCACAAGAATCACCCTCCAGTGGCTGGGTCCATCTACTGGGAGCGGTCTCTGTTCCACAGAATAAAACATGTGATTATCAGGTTCCAGTCCATGGAAGACATGATGACAAGTGATATGGGAAAATCTGTAAGTTGTTATCAAATACATGCTTTTAATTCATTACAAAAGTAAAACTTACTGACCAGTGACCAATATATAGGAATTTTTTATATTCATATTTAGGGTTGATTACATTGGGAAGAAATATTGAAAAGTCATTAATATCAAGAAAGCCTTTGTTTGTTTATCTAACCTTTTTTTTTTGCATTGTTTGCCCGTTTTAAATTCTTTTCAAAAAAGTTTTCAATATCAAATAGACCTTAATAATTAATTCATATAAACACTTTCAAAATGCAGCATGAAGAACAATATTGCACATCACTATAAAATGTTCATAATTTCATCACCAACAATAGAGCAGAAAAATAACTCTGTTTTAACTCTTTACTCTGTGGACATTTATGTAAGAAACAATGATATCATGAATAATATTTAGGTAAGAAATAATAACACCTTGAATTGATATCAGCTGAATTTTATTTCACTTGAAAGCATGAATTTTCAGCAATGGCAGAAACTGTTGAATGAGAGCTATATTATGGTATAAGCAAACATAGAATGCCCTGCCAGATTAGATGGCTCCAATAGGAGCTGTCTGATCTGGGTCTTCTCTGTTTGCAAAGGTGTTAAAATGTGTATCAGTGGAGTACAAGGTTAAGTGACCATATACTGTATGCTGAAAGCCTTTTTTGGAGCTTTCTTAAAGACATGCTTCTTTTTAGTGGTAATTTAATTTACTTTACAAATATTGTTTTTTCAGACTCGAGCCAAGTACTTGAGTGTGGGTAAACAGATGAAATTTTTTGAAGACCAGAAGTATGAGCAGTGGCGGGATCATGTAGAACAAGTACTGCCATCCTTGCTGAAGCGTAACCTTATTGTGAAACCAACACAGGCCCAGCAACAGCTGCTTCAGCAGCAGCAACAACAGCAGCAAGGAGTAGAGGAGGGTCACGAGACAGAGGGTAGGACATCAGTATATGTGTGGTGTTGTTTTGCTTCAGTTAACCCTTACAATGCTGAATTTTCAAGTGGACTATTCCACAATTCAAACAGGTCAAGCTGATACTGAAGAAAAGTATAACATGACTAACAATGCAGACCCTGATGAGAGGGCTCTTGTAGGAGCCCTCTCATCTAGGTCTTCACTGTTTGCAAAGGACATTAGTGACTCGTGTTGTGCACTGTAAGGGTTAACCCTTTTCATGTTCTATGTTTATTCCAAGTTTCAATATCTACCAAATATTCATGGATGAAACAGTTATTACGACATATGGAAGGTGGAAAATCAGCTGAAGTTTTCTAATAGCATTATGAATAAAAGAATATTTGACCGTAGCATGTATTCAGATCAGATCTATATAATTTTATAAGCAAACAGTTTAGACCCTAATCCGACATCTCCTACAGGAGCCATCTGATCTGGATCTGTATCTACCCTGTTTGCAAAGATATAAAAAGACATGTCTAGGTATGCTAGAACCTGTCCTAAGAGGCCATTCATTTCTTGAACATAGGAGTCTTCAAGGCAAGTGGTTGCTTAATGCAGGTCAGACTTAATGCAGAAAGCTCCTACATGAATTCTGCATTACTTTTACCCGGCATTAAGCTACCACCTGCCTTACATACCCATCCTTAGACCTGTTTTTGATGGCCGCTTAAGACACATTCTATTGTACTTCTGTGTATAATGCTAAAAAGCGAGTTTGCAATTTCAGTTAGCACAGCTGTGAAGTTGATAGCATGTATAAATGAATTACATCACTATTCATACAATCATTAGCTCAAACTATAATAAATTGTTTCACTCTAACAAGGCTCATTTACCGAGAGTGGTTTGGCGAGATCCTCGCCATATGAATCACGGAGCTTGTCATCACCCATCAGCCGCTCTCGAAGTGTGGCTACACCATTCAGTCCTACTCGAACTCAGAGCAGTAAATAAATTGCACATGTGTGATTTTGCTGGGACAGGGATGTTTGAATGAAGAACATGCACTTTTCCTTTAACCTTTACTGAATGAATGTTCGGCATTTATTCAGTGTATTCAATATTCATTAATTAGATGATTTTTGTGTCTCAGAAGCTCTAAAACAATATAAGAGAATTAGTTTTGGTAATTAAAATTCATAATGGGCAGAGTCTTGCATGATAATTAATCTTTTAAAGGGTAAACCCTTTACCTCATGAATATTAATGTGAAAGATGAGAAAATAATGACATCATGAATATTACCGGTAATTAGATGAATTTTTGTAATGGCATATGAGCTGCCTTACAGGAATGTTTGGCCATGACAGAAACTGTAGAATCAGATCTAAATTAGTCTATAAGCAAACAGAACAGGTCCTGACAGAATCCTGTAAGAGTCCTCTGGCCTGATTCTACTCTGTTTACAAAGGGAAGGGGTCAAAAGGAGGAGAATACCAATACAATTCATTAACCCTTTACTCCATAAATATGCCTTTCAACACCTTTGCAAGCAGAGTAGACCAAGATCAGACAGCTCCTGTAGGAGCTGTCTGATCAGGGTCTACTCTGTTTGCTTATGATATAATATAGATCTGGGTCCATGCTTATAAAGCTTTTTAGTTGAGTCTGAGTTTGTTCTCAAATTTTTGATTGGTCAGATTTGAGCCAAAGGAACGAACTCAGACTCAACTAAAAGTTTTATTAGCATGGAACCTGATTCTTCAGTTTCTGCCATGGCTGAAAATTATTTTGTCCATGTGGTATTATAACCTAATCTAATTAGGTATTATAATCTGATTAATATTCATGATGTCCTTATATCTTACATGAACATTCATGGAGTAAAGGGTTGAAATGGTATTAAACTGAATGTAGATATGTCCTTGTGTTAGTTTTGGGTGAAAGAATACACAGCACATTGCACAATATGACATTATAATGCTCTACTTATTGCCTTACGGAGGCTAGCAACAAGGCAATTAACCCTTACAACGCTGAATTTTCAAATGGACTATTCCAAAATTCAAACACATCAAGCTTATGGTGAATATAAAGGGATATTTCTAAAGAAAAGTGTAATATGACAAACAGTGCAGACCCTTATGAGAGGGCTCTTCTAGGATCCCTCTCATCTGGGTCTATACTGTTTGCAAAGGACATAAGTGACTCGTATCCTGCACTGTAAGGGTCAAAGGTTATATGTATGTATATCGTTTAGCGATAATTTAACTTACTGTTTAAAAGTTTTAGATTCAGACTATCCAAAATAATTTATCCTGCTATCCATGACCACACTTGCATTTGCAAATAGCTTGGATCCAGATGAGACGTAAAGTTACTTGGCGTCTCATCAGGATCCAAGCTGTTTGACACTCAATAGTTTCTTAACCGTTTCCCTGTTCTATGATTATTCCAAATTTCAATACCTACTGAATATTCATAGACAAAATAGTTATAATGAAATATGGAAGGTAGAACATTGTAGCCATTTTAGAAAGTAAAGAAACAGATCTTTCAAATTCCATTAGCAAACAGAGCAGACCCTGATCAGACTGCTCATATAGGAGCAGTCTGATCTAGGTCTACTCTGTTTGCAAATGCTTGAAAATGCTTGATCAAATTGGTGTAGTCAAAATTGAACAGATCCTAATTTCAGGAGACATTTTTACTTTAATGCAGGATAAGTGTTTATTTGCTGATATTGTTATGTTTATCACAAATTATTTTGAATATCAGAAGATGCTAGGCAGGTAGTGCTACATTTTGTAAATCAAATCTGTGGTATACTATTAAACCTTTACTCCATAAACACACCTTTTAATGCCATTGTGCAAACAGCGTAGACAAGATCAGATGACTCCTGTAAGAGCTGTCTGATCAGGGTCTGCTGTGCTTGCTTGTGATATAACAAAACTCTGATTCTTCGTTTTTGCCATTGCCAAAAAATCCAGTGTTTGTGTGCCATTATAAAAATTCAGCTATTAGTTAATGCTTATGCCGTTATTATTTCTTACACATGCATATTCATGGAGTAAAGTGTTTAAGTATGTGATATGACAGGGGGTTTGGTTTCAGTAGTTTAGGATCAGGAATAATTTGACTGACAAAATTGATATCAAACATCAGTTTACTCTGATGGCCAAAAGACTTTACATAAATAATTATCACAAACAGGTATGACTTTCTCTAGAACTTGTAATTATGAATACAGTAGACTACTAGAACCAGTCTATAGTTACCACTAAAATAATTGACCATAAAGGTATTTGAAAACAAGTGGTTGTTTAACCCTTTCCCTGTTCTATGTTTATTCCAAACTTCAATGCCTACTGAATATTCATGGACAAAATGGTAATAATTGAAAAGAAAGGTGGAAAATTGTAGCCATTTTAGAAGGTAAAGAAACAGATCTATCAATTTCAAATAGCAAACAGAGCAGACCCTGATCAGATGGCTCCTGTAGGAGCCATCTGATTTGGGTCTATTCTGTTTGCAGTTATGTGAAAATGTGTTTATATGAGGGAAAGGGTTAATACAATACAAAAGTAATGCTAAAATTTCCAGTAATAGCTTTTTGCATTACTTTCATCCTGCATTAAGTTACCACCTGTCTTACAAAACCCAGACTAAGACCGATTTTAAGTGTCCCTATATAGGGTTTTTACTTCATGAAATATAATGCATCTGTAGAATTGTAGCTACCACTAATGTACTGTCAACTCCATCAGAAGCAAACAGGCCAACAATGCTGACCCTGCTATAGTTATATCATCGTGACTTTTTCTGATCTCTTACAGCCAATGTATATGAAGTGAAGTATATTGTGGACTTTGACCCAATGCTAGGAGAGATCATCTCGGAGACAAAGTACATGGAACAGCTGGGCTTCTCTGTGCCAGAGTTGGCTAGAAATGTTGCTCTTCAGGTACCCATCTTCTTAACTCTTTACACACTATGTATATGGCTTCTGTAAAATGTTGTCATCTGCTTCAAAGCAATTTTTATCTGCAGATATTGCCTTCTAACATTCTTTAATTTCATTTTTCTTCCATTTTACAACGAATAAATAAGAATAGATAGTTTAGATGATACTTTGAGACATTGAATCGCTTGGATTTGGTTTTGCTCCAAACCCCTGAGTTTAAGTCTATAATCTCTTGTTCTGAAAGTATTAGAAAGTCGTAGAAAAGATGTGTAATTAAACCTTTTTTAAACCCTTTCCTTGTTCAGTATTTCTTTTATGATCTTATGAATATTCATTGACAGAATCATCAAGGAGGACAGATTTTTTTTATTTGGTAGTAACAGCAGAACATCTTCTATAGAATTACATTGGCAAATAGAGCATGCCCATCAGACATCTCCTACAGGAGCTGTCTGAACTGGGTTTATGCTAATTGAAAAAGCAGTAATGTGAAAACATGTTTCTTTGAGGGAAAAGGTTAAAGAAAAACTCCTTTATTTCTGCCCAAACCCAATGTTGTGATCAGTCTTCAAGACAATTCTAATTTGTTGTCAAAACATATTGTTTTGTGGAGAAATGACAATTTTAGTATTTGACGTATACCCCTTATTGGAGGAATGATTCATGTATTACAATAAAGCATTTGATCATCATAAATTGTTTGCCTGAAAGCTTTTGTTCTCAGGATGTTTCAGTATTTGTTTGTCTCTTCATTAAGAAGCCCAGATAAAATGCTTAAAAAAAACATTTTCAACAATAGCTACTTTATTTCTCCACCAAACCCCATGTTATGACACTTCAAATAGACAATTCCAAAGAGTGGTCACATTAATATAATAGGGTTTGTTGGAGAAATGATGATTTTAGTATTTGAATATCTATTCAGTATTGTTCTTTCCATTATAGGATGAGAAATACATCAAGTATGTGGAGAGTCTTACCCATATGCTGCAGCGGTACAACAGACTATTAGCCAGTCTGGACCATGCTGAGGTGATCATACTGTTTCTTATTTTCACACAGTGTCAATGTATATTGCACTGACTTAACTTACTGATAACATTTACTCACAGAATATCATCTCTAGAGTTATTGCCATCAAACTTACACATTTTTAGCTCACCAGAGCACTTTTGTGCTCAGGGTGAGCTTTTGTGATCACTTGATGTCCGTCGTCGTGCGTCGTGCGGTGTGCGTCGTGCGTCGTCGGGCGTCAACAATTTGAACCTTTAAAAATCTTCTCCTCTGAATCTACAGGGTTCTCAGCTTTCATCTTTGGTACATAGCATCATCTTTAGGTCCTCTACAAAAGTTATATAAATTTTGCCCCTGGGGTCAAAATTGGCCCCGCCCCAGGAGTGCCTTGTTTTCTATTGAAATATATAGTAAAACTTTGAAAATCTTCTCCTCTGAATCTACAGCGTTCTCAGCTTTCATATTTGGCACATAGCATCATGTTCAGGTCCTCTACAAAAGTTATATAAATTATGCCCCTGGGGTCAAAATTGGCCCCGCCCAAGTGGTAGCCAGTTTTGAATAGAAACATATAGTGACAATTTTGAAAATCTTCTCCTCTGAATCTACAGGGTTCTCAGCTTTCATATTTGGCACATAGCATCATGTTCAGGTCCTCTACAAAAGTTATATAAATTATGGCCCTGGGGTCAAAATTGGCCCCGCCCCAGGGGTAGCCAGATTTCATTAGAAACATATAGTGATAACTTTGAAAATCTTCTCCTCTGAATCTTCAGTGTTCTCAGCTTTCATATTTGGCACATAGCATCATGTTCAGGTGCTCTACAAAAGTTATATAAATTATGCCCCTGGGGTCAAAATTGGCCCCGCCCCAGGGGTAGCCAGTTTTGAATAGAAACATATAGTGACAACTTTGAAAATCTTTTCTTCTGAATCTACAGGGTTTTTAGCTTTCATATTTGGCACAAAGCATCATGTTCAGGTTCTCTACAATTTTTGTATAAATTATGCCCCTGGGATCAAAATTGGCCCCGCCCCAGGGGTAGCCAGTTTTCAATACAAATATATGGTAAAACTTTGAATATATTCTTCTCTGAAACTGAAAGGTTCATAGCGTTCATATTTGGCACATAGCATCATGTTCAGGTCCTCTACAAAAGTTATATATATTATGCCCCTGGGGTCAAAATTGACCCCGCCCCAGGGGTGGCCAGTTTTCAATAGAAACATATAGTGACAACTTTGAAAATCTTCTCCTCTAAATCTACAATGTTCTTAGCTTTCATATTTGGCACATAGGATCATAGTCAGGTCCTCTACAAAATTTATATAAATTGTGCCCCAGGGGTCAAAATTGGCCCCGCCCCAGGGGTAGCCATGTCTCAATAGAAACATATAGTGACAACTTTGAAAATCTTCTCCTCAGAAACTGGAAGGTTCTCAGCTTTCATATTTGACACATAACATCATGTTTAGGTCCTCTACAAGAGTTATATAAATTATGCCCCCGGGGTCAAAATTGGCCCCGCCCCAGGGGTAGCCAGTGTGCAATAGAAACATATAGTGTCAAATTTGAAAATATTTTCCTCAGAAACTGGAAGGTTCTCAGCTTTCATATTTGGCACATAGCATCATGTTCAGGTCCTCTACAAAAGTTGTATAAATTATACCCCTTGGATCCAAATTGGCCCGCCCCAGGGGTTGCTAGTTTTCTTTAGAAACATATAGTGAAAACTTTGAACATCTTCTCCTCTGATTGCCTGGTGAGCGATGTCAGGGCCATTCTGGCCCTCTTGTTTTCAATAGTTATACTAATAGTTACAACCCCCTATGATACATATTTGTAAAGTAATAGTGTTTTGGAAATTAGGTATGTGGACACAGTGGAATATGACAAAAAAGATATAGGAGTGGTTGCATTCTCCATAGATAACCTTTTAATGCTTTTTCAAACAGAGTAGACCTAGGTCAGATGGCTTCAGTAGGAGATTTATGATCATGGTCTGCTCAGTTTGCTTATGAAAGGAGGAATATTGATTTACTTATAAATAATATATGAGCTGTGTATTACTATCTACATGTATGACCATTATTAACTCTCTATAATCGTCATAAGAAATAGTAACTGTCCATCTGTAAGACAGATGATAGGAGGAATATTGATTTATCTACAATCTATTAATTTTGTATTGCCATGTATGCCCAGTATTACCTCTCTGTAATCCTCTTAAGAAATACTAACTATCCATCTGTTAGACAGATGATAGGAGGAAGATTGATGTATTGACAATACAGCAAATCCTCTCTAAACCGGAATTCTAGTAGGGAAATATTTAGCTACTTTAAGACAGGTGGCTGCTTAAGGCAGGGTGAAATTTTCACCCTGCATTAAGCTGCCTTCTGTCTCCAAGATTGATATTTATACCAAATATATATCCAATATCAGCTCTCTGTAATCCTCATAATAGATACTAACTGTCAGTCTGTAGGACATATGAGAGCTTAATGCTTGACAAAGTAGTTCAGAAAGCTACCCAAGTATGATTGTGGTTGTGCATTAAGCATGCACCTTAACTCTTTGCACGCTAGCGGCGAAACTTTGATTACCTATGCAAACAGTTTGGATCCAGATGAGACGCCGCATAATGCGGCGTCTCATCAGGATCCAAACTGTTTGTCATCTTGATCGTATTTTTGCAAAGAAATTAGAGAAAAGTTATTTTAAGAATTGAAGCAGACGACAATTGTTGCAGACAAAAAATTACTTAGCATGCAAGGAGTTAATTGAAAGACCTCCATGGTTACTTACCTATAGGTCACTTTAAAGAGTTGCTGCTTTATTTGAGTTTTTTTTTTTTCTTGATTCTGCAGTTGCATGCATCTGTGTTCACTTCTCCAAGTTTTTAATTAGGGCATGTTATTTACTTTTATCTTGTTTTGTTTTGCCAGAGAAATTATTTGACAGCCTAAAAATTGGTTACATAGGATGCTTGCCATAAAATTATTGTTTGACAGTGCATCTGTCTATTAGTAAATATCAATCATAGGATAGTGTTGAGTGTCTAGCGTGGAGGTCATAAAATTCCTTAGCCTGAGTAGATTCTCATGTCATTGCAAGCAGAGAAGAGCCAGGTCAGACAGCTCCTGTAGGAGTTGTCTGAGCAGGGTCTGCTCTGTTTGCTTCTATGTTACAGTTTTCATTCTCAGTTGCCATGGCAATAAAATGTCTTACTTTAATATAATAGAGGAATTAAATCAATTAATATTCTTATTGGGGAACAATAGTTTCACAAAATGTCTTTTATAGAGTTGTCAAAAGTCGTCAATATAAGGGAATGGGTTAAGCAGCTGCCTACCTAAGAAGTTCTTAGCTCTTCTTTACTGACTATTCCAATTTTACTGCATATGGTATTTTATGAAACATGTTAATAAGCAATATCATGGCACATGGACATTTTTGCAAACAGTGTACATCCAGATCAATCAGGACATATTAACCCTTTTCCTCATATAAACAGCTTTTATACCTTTGCAAACAGAATCAATCCAGATCAGGCGGCTCTTGTAAAAGCAATCTGATCAGGTTCTAGTCTGTTTGCCTATGAAATGATATAGAGTGATATTGATCTGATTCCATGGTTTCTGCCATGACCAAATGGTGTGTGTTCATATTCCATTATAATATAGAATTAATCTAATAAACAGAGGTCTAGATAAGATGTGTACATTAAACAGTTTCAAAAATAGTTCCTATATTTCTCCATCAAGTCCATTGTAGTGATCATTCTTTAGAATCGTATATGATTCTAAAGAATGGTCACAACATAGAGTTTGGTGGAGAAATGACCATTTTAGTTTTTGAATACACACTTTTATCTGTTGCTCTGAAATATTCATGATGTAATTATTTCTTACATAAATATTTATGAGGGAAAGGGTTAGTGACGCAGCTGATCCTGTCTACTATGGTCACAAGTGGTTTAGTCCCTTATTCCTCATGGTATACCCCCAACCCCAACCCCTGTGTACACCCATTTCATCCTTTAACCAGCGTACCATACGTATTTACTTTTTGTGCTAAGCCAAAAAGTTAAATATAGTAAATAGTTAATATTTTGATGGGGGAATATTTTAAACAATGATTTCATGTTTAAGCCAAAGGTTCTAGCTAAGCTACAGGTAGGATTAGTCATTGTATGGCAAATGTCCATCACAATACCAGGCCTGTTCCATTGTTGTCCTGTAAGCACCAATGCAGGTCTGCTTGATTTCCCTTCAATGTTCTGACCAGCAATATGTGGAACATCTTCACCCTGTTCAGCCTACTTAAGACCTGTTTGAAATATTATCAGATATTAAATGATAAAAAAATGCATGAAAGGTTTGAAACCAAGTACAACAATAGAGCTTAACCCTTTACTTCATAGAAACACCTTTTAACGCCTTCACAAACAAAGTAGCCCCAGATAAGGCAGTTGCTATCGCACCTGTCTGATCAGGGTCTGCTGTATTTGTTTATGGAATCATATGGATCTAATTCTGCAGTTTCTGCCATGGAAAAATGTTCCAGGGTTTCATATACCATAATAAAAAATCATCTAATAAATATTCACGATGTTATTATTTATTCACATGAATTGTCATCAGGTAAAGGGTTAAGGCATTAGTTTTATGATTCATGGTGTTTAACCCATTACCCCATAGGCTCATTTTTAGATACAACTTATTTGAATAAGTCTACCGAAAAGGAGCATTAACTAGAGAAAAGGAAACTTTTAGAATTTTGTAGTTTGAAACCATTGTGAGCAAATGCTCTATTTATCACAATGGTTTCACAAAGTAACTTAAACAGAGTCATCAAAAGTCGTCAATATGAGGGAAAGTGTTAGTCCTTTACTCCATAATTAAGCCTTTCTACACCTTTGCAAACAGAGTAGAGCCAGATCAGCCGTCTGATCAGGGTCTGCTCTGTTTGCTTATGATATAATATAGATATAATTCTACAGTTTTTGCCACTTCAAAGTGCTTTTATAACAAATTAACGTAATCAATATTCATGACATCATTATTTCTTAAATGAATATTCATGGAGGAAAGGTTTAACATATGAAACATATTAAGAAATGTTGACGTAACATTTTTGTCTCCTACATTGTAGAAGAAAACATCTTTTTAAATCAATTCCTTTATGGTTTCATACATTCTGCATCCTGATGAGACATCACATTATTCAATGTAAACCAATTTGTATACAAGAATCCTCTATAGTTTGCTGAAAATTACTGTATTATCTCTAATGAACACTCCCTAGGGTGCTACATTTTTAAAAGAGAGCTTCTTGCATTTTGTACACAGGTGGTTGCTTAATGCAGAATTAAAGCAATGCAGAAAGCTCAAAATGGAGCTTTCTACAATGCTTTCAGTCTGCATTAAGCTACCACCTGTGTTTGGGAAAATCTATGTCTTAATTTAACAGTTATTATGTAGGATTTTAGTTGTTTTATTGATCATTTCCTCCCCCTCAGAAGTAAGGGAGTGTTTATTAGAGTAGAGGTGTTTATTAGGGAGGATACAGTAAATGTTTCCAGATCATGTGCATACCCTTTTTACCCTAAATATTTGACTCCCAGTCTTCCCTTTCCATTGGTTTATAAAGCCGAATAATTCAGTTTTGTACCATTTTGATAATTTTGAATTAGACTGACATACAATAGAACATGTCTTAAGCGGCCATCAAAAAGAAGTCCAATTATGGGTCTGTAAGTCAGGTGGTAGCTTAATGCAGGTCAAAAGTACTGCAGAAAGCTTAAGCAACCACCTGCTTTTTAAGACTCCTATATTCAATAAATGAATGGCTGCTTGTGACAGGTTCTAGATCTACACTATTTTTCTAAGTTTTTCTGTCTGAATGCTTGTGATATTCATTGTATAGCATAGTTAAGGTTAAATCCAAGGATATGAGCTCAATCTATACAAGCAGTTTAGGGAAATATTACAAATTTAAAACTGCTGCACAGTTTACTTAGCCATATACTGCTTTATCAAGTTTGTATAACTGACCTCCATGAACAATTGACATTTAAAACTTGGCAAGTGATCAAAATCATTGTAGGGGATTTACCATTTACCTGATAGAGACCTTTTAACGCCTTTGCACGCAGAGTCCTTTTACGTGATAGAGACACATTTTAATGCCTTTGCAAGCAGAGCAGACCCAGATCAGACAGCTCCTGTATGAGCTGTCTGATCAGGGTCTGCTCTGTTTGCTTATGGAATGATATACATGTAGATTCGACCGTTTCTGATATGGCCTAAAATTCCTTTGCTTATATGCTATTATAAAACTTCACGGAAATTGATATTTATGATATCATTATTTCTGACATGAATATTAATCATGTAAAGGGTTAAAGATATCTAAAGCATGGTACAAGGTTATCGAACCCTTTGAGTGCTGAAGTTTCAAAATGGAATGGTCCATTAGTGTTTATTATTAGAGTCCATTTAGTGTGAAAGGGGATAATTGCGAGAGGATATTCTGATATAAGATATTATAGATCCTGATCAGAGCGCTCCTCTAGGAGGCCTGTGATCTAGGTCTACAATGTTTTCAAATGCTAGTACACTTATTTTCCTGATTCGAATGATTAAATCATGATATTTTTGGTGATAAACAAGTGTTATACAACAAAGTAGTGATAAAGTACAGTGGAATCTGGATACTACGAACACTCAAATACTTACCGCTATTGATCTTTAACACAGGTGGCAGCTTTATGCAGAGTGAAAGTCATACAGAAAGCTCCTCTAGGAGCTGTCTGCAAGACTTTCACCCTGTATTAAGCAGCAACCTGCCTACAAAAACATAAATTCTTCATTACTAAAATTTCTTAGTATTGAGTTTTAACTGTACATACAGTAGAACGGTTACTGTAGAAACTGTGTTAGATGGCCATCAAAAATAGGTCAAATTATTGGCCTGTAAGGCAAGTGATAGCTTAATTCAGGTCAAAAACAATGCAGAAAACTCCTATAGGAGCTTTCTGCATTACTTTGCCCTGCATTAAACACCACCTTTTTAATGCTCAATTGTTCAAGGAATGAATGGCCGCTTAACTCTTTACTCCATAAAATCGCCTTTCTACACCTTGACAAACAGAGTAGACCCAGATCAGACAGCTCCTATAGAAGCCATCTGGTCAGGATTTCTCTGTATCCTTTCCCTTCTCACTGGGGTGTCCAACAGATGTTACTCAACACAAACAAACAAACATGATATTTCCTATTCAGATATTTTGGGAGAAGAAGTCTATGTAATAACTGTAATTGATTTAGTGAATCACTCCCCAAAGTTATATGTATACATTTACATTGAGAGAATCGTATAGAGCAAACTTTCTTTTGGCAGTTATTATGTTGGTCAATCACTAAAATGTTTTTCTCAGACTGGTACACTTATTCACCTGCTCACAACCCTATTTTTTTCTCAGACTGGTACACTTATTCACCAGCTCACAACCCTAACTATTTGCTCACTTCCTCACCCAGGTGTCCACTCACTTTTAATACACAAAAATCCCAACTTATTCAAAAGCTCACTCTGTGAAATATTCACAGACAGATAAAATGGCTTTCAATATTTATAAATCACTCAAACAATCACCTGGCCATATACAAATGTATATATATTATAATAACTAATGTGTTATGCTTTTGATACCATCAATATCATCACTGAATAGAAGTATTGATTCCATCTCTTAAGAAATGAATGACGTGCTTCCGGTGTTCATGAGGTTATGCAACGCATAGCTTTACGAGCAAAGTTAGTGAAGCCCGAAGGGCTTCACGTGAATCTTTGCTCGTAAAGCTATGCGTTGCATAACCCATGAATACCAGGAGCACGTCATTTATTTCTTATATTTATATTCCATTGTATTTCTTATATTTAAGAAATGAATGACGTGCTTCCGGTGTTCATGAGGTTATGCAACTTTCTTTTTAGAATAAGGTTATATAAGGACGTTGCAGGGCGAATGTAAATATTTAAGAATGAATCACAAATTACTGAATATATATACTGTAGAACCCCTCAAATGAGATCAATTGATAAATAAACATTGATGTCTTTAAAAGCAGTGGTTGCTTAACTCTTCTTAAAACTTTTCATTTTCATTTTTTTTTTCAGATGTAGAGTCTGAGTGACAAACAGTTTGGATCTCAGATCAGGCCCTGTATGTCGTTGGGCCTGATCTGGATCTAAACTGTTTGTATATTCACAAACTTTGAAGAATCTGTTGCTAGCATGCAAAGAGTTAACTTATGATAAAAGTAATACAGAAAGCTCCTATAGACACTTTATGCATTACTTTCATCCTGCCTTAAGCTACCACCTGCTTTTAAGACAAAAAATTAGACCTCTTTTTGGTAGTGGCTTTAGAGAGTTTTTAACTGTAATTTGAAATCCAGCAATTCTCTATTATTTGTCTCTTTTGAGTTTATTATTCTACTGACTGGTTTGACATGAAAATTCTGTTTTTCAGCTGTAGAACTTTACTCCATAATCACACATTTTAATGCCTTTGCAAACAGAGTGAACCCATATCAGACAATTGGTTAAGGAGCTGTCTGATCAGGGTCTGCTCTGTTTGTTTATACCATAATATAGATCTGAGTCTATAGTTTCTGCTTGGCCCACCAATTCTGGTGTTTAAATGCCGTTATGAAAAATCAGTTTATGACTATAAAGTAATTCTTACATGAATATTCATTGGGTAAAATGTTAATGAAAGATTTTTTTTGCAGTATAAAGGTGTTTCAGTCTGCTGTGGTACAGACAAAAAATCCCCCAACTCTTAACCATAGCAGATTACACTGTGTCATCCATATTCTGTTGAATCCTTTTCTTTCCTAAAATGGTTTTGATCATACTATTCATGAAAGATTTAAAGATTAATGTCATATAATTACGTATTTCTAGAGTTTACTGTTCTTTTTTCATGAAAAGATTTTGCATGATAGGTTTTGCATGTTTATTTACATTAAAACATTTGCTATGCATGCTTATAATGGCATATACATTTTAGATTGCTTTTTTTGCTGTAACAGTCTCCTGTCATCATGTATAAAATATCTCTTAACCCTCTTTTGGCACCTTTCCAAGCAATGTAGACCTAGATCAGACAGCTCCTGTATGAGCTGTCTAATCAGGGTCTGCTCTGGTTGCTTATGAAATAATATAGATATGACTTAGCCAAACATTTCAATGGAAGTGTGTAATTATTAGAATTCAGTCCAAGCATACTCATATAGTTATAAATCGTTAAAGTAATATTCATTGGGGAAAGGATTAAATTATTATTTTGTCATATTACAGAGTCTTCTGCTGGAGGACCATGTTCGGGAACTACGCCGAGTCATCCGACCAGGAGCCAAGCGTCTCAACTGGAACTCTCTCGGAATCAAAGACTACTGCCACAAATGTGAACAGGTAAACATTCCACAAGCAGTAATACACGTTTACAATATTTATGATGTCATTATTTCTTACATAAATATTCATTGAGTAGCAGGTTAATGTTTAGCTATAGCTACCTGGTGAAATAATTAATTATACCCCAACAAACAAAGTCGGGGGGAGTCACCTTGGCCGTTGGTCGGTCTGTTAACTTCTTGTTTCCGCGCCGTTTTTCAGTAACTGCTGACTGGAATTCAATGAAACTTGACATGATGCTTTATCATAAAGAGGACATGTGCATCCAATTATAGTTTTTCAGTTTATTTATTTCCTTAGAGTTATGCCCCTTCAAATTGTACAAAGCTATTTCATGTGACAGTTACGTTTGTGGGGGTATTAATCACCTTTAGTGATAGTTGTAGTTTTTGTCTGCACACATTCACATCTACTTGAAGTGTCGGAATGGACTTTCTTTCAATTTGTTCTCAAAACTTATATGGTGTGTCAAACTGTTTGGATCTTGATAAGAAGTAGAGTTACTTGGCGTCTCATCTTGATCAAAACTGTTTGCAAGATAATTACAGATTTGCCCATTGCAATTGGTGGTGAAATAAATACGCCTTTCTACGCCTCTGTAAAAATCACTTTGTGAAACCATTGTGATAAATAGAGCATTTGCTCCTGTAGGAGCAAATGCTCTATTTATCACAATGGTTTCAAACTATACACTTCTAAACTTTTCCTTTCTCTAGTAAATGCTCCTTTTCGGTAGAGGTAGGGTCTAAAAATAGAATATGGAAGAATGGGTTAATACAAGACAAAAGTAATGCAGAATGCTCCATTTGGAGCTTTTGGCTCCATGTGTTTCCTGCATTAAGCAACTATCTTATGTTAAGGACTCTTATCTTTAATCATTCAGTTAATCGCTTGAGACAAGTTTTACTGTATGGAGTCTCAAGCTGTCTGGACCTGGTGACTTGGGAGTTACCAATTCACTTGTAGCTTGCAAAACAGTTACATGTTAAAAACCCATTACTGTTATGACAGATTATTGAGGCAATTTGTCATTATGTCTCCTAGTTTCTTCTGAAGAGATTGAGAATAGGATTTTTTTTATTATAGTAAATCAAATTTACTCTTTACACCATAGATACATCTTTGCAAACAGAGTAAACCTAGATCAGGGTCTACTCTGTTTGCTTAACCCATTCCCTCATAGGTTATTTTTAGATCCATCCTCTTTGAATGAGTCTACTGAAAATGAGCATTTACTAGAGAAAAGGATTTTTTTTAGAATTGTGTATGTACTTCTGAAACCATTGTGATAAATAGAGCATTTGCTCCTTTGGAGCAAATGCTCTATTTATCACAATGGTTTCAAAAGTGACTTTTACAGAGGCGTAGAAAGGCATGTTTATGGAGGAAAGAGTTAAATGGGATAATATAGATGTGAATGATCAAATTCTACAGTGGCCAGAACTTTCTCTGGTTCATATGCCATTATCAAAATTCACCCAATAAATATTCATGATGTTATTATTTCTTACATGACTATTCATCAGGTAAAGCATTAGTAGAACAGTACATTTTAACATTTACTCCATATATACGCCTTTCTACGCCTTTGCAAACAGAGTTGACCTAGATCAGACAGCCGTTTTGTTATGGAATAATATAATATAATGGAATAATATAGATCTGATTCTACAGTTTTCTGCATTGACCTAATATTGTGCCCATGTGCTATTAGCTATTACAACAATTAATGTAATTAATACTCATGATCATTGATGTAATTATTTCTTATATAAATATTCATAAGGTAGAAGGTTAGGAGAGGACAAAGTTCTAAATTTCATAAAAAAAATTACATTCAGGAACTCAGCAGGCAGTATAATAGCCACCAAACTACAATTGTAGCTTTTAGCCATAAAAAAATAAAAAACAAATGAGTAGAAATGAATCAGTGGCCCATTGTCTTATTTTATGGATAGCTTGTCTAGGTCACTGCTGAAATTGCCACTCATTGTCTGACAGGAAAATTGTGTTATTTATGGATAAGCACTTTAGCTGTAGCTTGCTGACCAATTATTGTTAGCAAATAGTGCTGTCTGCTTTGATTCTAAAATTATAGCGGGTTTCTCTATATTGTATTTTTAAAAAAAGATTAAATCAGAGTATCAAACAGTTTTGATCCAGATTAGTTGCCAAAGTACTCGACAGCTCATCTAGATCCAGACTGTTTACAAAAGTAATCACAGATTTACCCGTAGGGTACAGCATGGTAAACCTTTAACTTTTACAATGCTGAATTTTCAAATGGACTATTCCAAAATTCGAACAGATCTTACAGTGAATATTTAAGGATTTTTCTAAAGAAAAATATAACATGACAAACAGTGCAGACCCTGATGAGAGGGCTCCTCTAGGAGCCCTCTCATCTGGGTCTACACTGTTTGCAATGGAAACTAGTGACTCGTTTCCCGCACTATAAGGATTATCATTGTAAGAATTTGGGCTATATACTGAATATACTGAAATGGTTGGCTTAGTCGTTCCCCAAAATAGAATTATCATTTCTTTTCAAAATCACAATATTGGTGTCAAGCTTTTATATCTTTATGATATTCCAAGTTACTATGCATCTCAACAGGATACATATAAATTGCTTACTTTATCATTAAATTGTCCATAGCAGTCTAAGAATTAAGTAATCTCGGGGTGGCCATCGAGACACGTAAAACACTCATAGAAGGAGGCATTATCACAGAGAGCCTGTCTGAATACAGACTTTGTCATCAATAATTGATAAAACTGCTCAATACAAACCCTTCACATTTTCTACAAATCTGTTCAACAAAAATGTATGGCATTGAGACTATTGGGAAACTAAAATTCTATGTTATGTCAACAATGCATTGTAAATTAGTTCCCAAAAAAATCAACATTAAGAAGCCTAAGCTTAGTCATTTCAGTTAAAACTGAATAAGAGTTTTAACGGGAAAATTTTTCTAGCTAGCCTAAAGGTCTTGGAAGAAGGAGAATAACTGTGCACCTACTTTTACCCCTTAGAATGCTTAATATTCAAAGTGGAATGGATCATCAGTGTTACATGATAACAGTCCAACCAGTATGAAAAGCTTAAAACTTCTAAAGATTTTGAATACAAAAACAGTGCAGACCCTAATCTTAGAGAGCTCCTATTGAAATGTTCTATGATCAAGGTCTATACAGTTTACAAATGCAAGACACTTGTTTCCTGCATTGAAAGGGTTAAATCTAGGAATTAAAGACTTTTTCATGTCTTTGCAAACAGAGTTGACCCAGATCAGACGGCTCCTGTAGGAGCTGTCTGATCAGGGTCTGCTCTGTTTGCTTTTGAAATTGTAATAGATCTGACTATAAATTGTCTTCCGATACCAAATCATCATAACATCATGTGCCATTATAAAAAAAACAGCTACTGCAATAGATATTCATGATGTCATTATTTCTGACATTTCTGGTTTTTGCAATTAATGGACAACTCTCTAAGTGGCATTTGCTGCTCTTAGATCAGGTTTTGTATTTGCTTGTTATTCGTTTTGAAATATTTATTTGAAAATTCACCTCAAATCTGTAATGGACTTTTGTTGGTGTACGGCTTGAAAAGGCCAATATTTTAGTCTAGTATCGAAATGGTTAGATTGTATGTTACAGATAATCTGTGAGAGATTGTCAAACTCGGTACCAGTACATGTAAATTAACCCTTATCAGAGCAACAGATAAAACATGCTGAAATACTAAAATCATCATTTCTTGACCAAACCCTATGTTGTGATCACTCTTTAGAATCGTCTCTTTGAGACGATTCTAAAGAGTAGTCACAGCATAGGGTTTGGTGGAGAAATAAAGAAGTTAATATTGAAAAATTATTACTTTACGCATCTTATCTGGATCTCTGCCTTAATTATGCTGTGAGCAACATGTCATTTGCACACAGTTAGGATGGAGATGAAACACTGAGTTACAAATCAGGATCTAATCTGACAATCAATCGATAGTAAAACTTGCAACATATCAGGATTTGTGTTGAGATATTTTTTTCCTGTTGAATATTCATGTAAGAAAGACTGACATCATGAATATTAATTAGATTCGTTTTTAACATGGTACATCAACAGAAGTCATTTGGCTCAGGCAGAAATTGTAAAATCAGATCTGTATACCAGAAGCAAACAGTAGTCCCAGATCAGATAGCATCTATAGTATCAGTCTTATCTGTGTCTACTCTTTTGCAAAGGCATGAAAATGTGTTTATATGAAGGATAGGGTTAAGATGAGCATAATTTCATTATCAGAAGAGTGGTTATTGATTTGTTAGGTTTTCTGATCTCTCTACTCAATTATCTCCCAGTTTTGTTGTTGTTTATGATGGATTAGCTTGCCAGCATAATGTTATGGAGCATGTCTCAAGAGAAAGCTGGGTTTTCTTTGTTGCTTTGCATTAAAATGTAATATATAATGTCGGAGAGGCTGAATTATAAATGATCTCGTAAAAATATCAGCCAAAGAAATTCTATGGAATTTTACTGATTGGTACTGTTGTGGTTGAAAACAACTGTTAGGAATGTGCTATTCGGTTAACCCTTTCCCTCATATAAACGTGTTTTCATGCATTTGCAACAGAGTAAACCCAGATCAGACGGCTCCTCTATCAGGGTCTACTCTGTTTGCTAATAGAATTTGAAAGATCTGTGTCTTCACTTTCTAAAATGGCTATAATGTACCACCTTCCACATTTCATTATAACTATTTTGTCCATAAATATTCAGTAGGTATTGAAATTTGGACTAAATATAGAACAGGGAAAGGGTTAAATCATGACAGAGAGTATTTGGCACATGTTAGCCCTTTACACCATGAATATAATGACATCATAGCCAAAACTATAGAATAATATGTATATATTATCTTAAGCAAACAGAGCAAACCATGATCAGATGGCTCCTATAGGAACAGTCTGAT
Source organism: Azorinus chamasolen (assembly GCA_963576725.1). NCBI lineage: Eukaryota > Metazoa > Mollusca > Bivalvia > Cardiida > Solecurtidae > Azorinus > Azorinus chamasolen. The sequence continues at coordinate 69,021,394 of OY755240.1, read as the reverse complement.
CTTGGTCTACTCTGTTTACAAAGGTGTAGAAAGGCATATTTATGGAATAAAGGGTTAAATGACATTTAGAACATTATGTTTTAACACTTTCCCTAAGGAGCATTTATGCATGAATTGATCTCTTCATGAATATTTATTAACTTAATTTTTATAACTTAAATTTTCAAGAGAATTTTTGGCTTAGACAAAAACTGTTTGATTAGATCTGTATAATTTCATAAGCAAACAGAGAGACCCTGATCATATGGCTCCTTCAGGAGCCATCTGATCTGGGTTGTTCTGTTTGCCATGGTGTGAAAAGACATTTCTATAAGGTACAGGGTTAAGCAATTACTTAGTCTTGTCTTTCAATCAAAGTTTGACAATGTTTGTCCTTTCTTTAGGCTATTGCCAAGTTCGAATCCCTGGTGAACCAGATTCAGAAAAATGCTAAGGATATTGACCAACGACTCAACATGATTGAGGGAGCCAATTTGTTCAAATCCCCACCAAGAAAATATGCGGACATCCTCCCCAGCTGCAAGGAGTACTTTGAACACATTGAGCGTGAGAGGTCCAAAGATTTTGAGATCCTTGCTAGGAAGTACCGTGCCATTGGTCCCCTGCTTACCAAGATGGAAGGTCTTGTGGTCCATACAAACTCCGGCCGCTCGCCAAAACTACACCAATACTATGCCCACTGGGAAAGAAAAGTTTACGATGCTCTTTACAAGGTACTTAATTACACATATAGGGGCTAATTATCATGAGGTGTTATTTATGTGAATTTGATTTAATTTCTTACATTGAAGAAGCACTTAAAGGAAAGTGTTATGCCTGCATGGCACTTCATTTTATTCTTCTTTTTTACTGTCTGCACTCTTAGCATATATCAATTTATCATTGGCAATTTTGTTTTTGGCAATTTGTTTCAGTTCTTGAGTAAGTGTTTGTTTCAATTTCTCTTGAAACAAACAAGAAGAGTGTCTGTTTTTTATCTTAGTTGAGTAACACAGCTCTAAGTTACTCAAAGTCTTAGGTTTGTTCCTAAATATTCCAAAAGAATACCATGCATTTGCATGCTTCAAACCCTCCAAGAGTGTTTTATGGTAAATCATATATACCATATGAATAAAAATTTGTATAATGGCATGATGAATAAAGGCAATTTTGACAATGACAAAAACTGTAGACTGAGATCTACATAATTCCATAAGCAAAGAGAACAGTCCCTGATCAGACACTTGACAGGCATTGTCTGGGTCCATGCTTATAAAGCTTTTTAGTTGAGCCTGAGTTTGTTCTCAAACTTGAGAATGAACTCAGACTCAACTAAAAAGTTTTATAAGCATGGATACTGATCTGTTTGCAAAGGCCTGATCTGAGACTGTTCTGTTTGCAAAGGATTAACCCTTTCCTCACCCTTCTGCCTCTCTGTAAAAGTCATTTTATGAAACCATAGTAATAAATAGAGCATATGCTCTATTTATCACAATTGTTTCAAATTACAAAATTCTAAAATTTTCTTTTTCTCTTGTTAATGCTCCTTTTCGGTAAATTTATTCAAAGAGGTTGGATATAAAAATAGCCTATGAGGTAATGGGTTAAAAGGTGTAGCTATGGAGAAGAGAGTTATGGTTATATCAGTCAGGGTGTCAAACGGTGTTGAGCGAAACTATTTGCAAAAGTTATCAAACATTTGCCTTTTGTTTGAAAAGAGTTGATATTGCTTTCTTTATTCATTAACAATTTGGCCGACTGAAATTTTATTGCATTTAACTTATAATGTTTTATGATTGATGTTGTGTCCCTTGTATAAACATGGTTTCAAGCATCTGCAAACAGAGTAGACCCAGATCAGATCAGGGTCTGCTCTGTTTGCTGATGTAATTTAATGGATCTGTTTATTTTTACTTTCTGAAATGGCAACAATGTTCCACCTTCCATATTATATTAAAACTATTTTCGCTATGAATATTCAGTAAGTATTGAAATTGATAATAAACATAGAATAGGGAAAGGGTTAAGATTTCATGAGTGTGTGATGTTCTTTGTTGTAGTTAATTCTGCACAACTTACGGCGGTTTGAAACCTCCCTGCGAGCAGACAAGCCCCTCTTCCAAGTGGAGACCCTTTTGGCAGCTCCAGATGTTGTGCTTCACCCCCAGGCTAATGAGGTGTACAAGCTGACTCTACAGTGTGTCAGGGATTGTGTTGAAGGGTATGGTACTATACACATATAAAAGCATTTTTACCTTTAGCCTGCAGAGAAACATCCTTGTTAAAAATTGCCACCTACATTACTTCTCAAGCAGGACATTTGCAAACAGAGAAGACCCAGATCAGATGGCTCCTATAGGAGCCATCTGATCAGGGTCTGCTCTGTTTGCAAATGGAATTTGATAAATCTGTTTCTTTACTTTCTAAAATGGCTACAGTGTTCCACCTTCCATAGTTCATTATAACGATTTTGTCCATGAATATTCAGTAGAAATTGAAATTTAGAATAAACATGGAAATTGTCTGTCATTGTTTAATAATTAAGTCTATTCAGTATCAAAAATGATAATTTACAAAAGGATTTTAAATGACAAACAGTGCAGACCCTGATTAGAGTGTTCCTCCTGGATCACTGTTATTTGAGTCTATCCTGCTTGCAAAGGACAAAAAAGTGGGGATGTTAAGTAAAGGGTTATATAATTAGTATGAAAAGACATGCAGCTAATGCTCCCATTCCACTTGGCGGCGCACTATGGCGATCAACGCGCTCGAAGGAGTGCCATAGATCTCCTCAAAATAGGGTGATATAGGGGTATTGTCAATCTGATTACTATCAGATATTGCTCTAGTGGCAATTCAGTAACGATCGGTATGATCCGATAGCGACCTGATAGCGCTTGGTTGCCACTCATTTCCCAAAAAATGTTGCGAAGTTGCATGTTCAGTTTTCCCTCCGTTGGCCATTTGGTAGAATAATGGACCACTTGTCTCAGAGGTCCAGATAAGATGTGTAAAATTTCAGAATAATTCTTTATTTCCCTTAAACCGTATTAGAATCGTCTCAAAGAGACAATTCTAAAGAGTGGTCACAACATAGGGTTTGGTTGAGAAATGACAATTTTAGTATTTTGAGTACGCACCTTTACCTGTAGCTCTGACTTATCTACAGCTGTGCCATACTGTCACAACCTCCCATCAGCTAATTATTGTTCCTGTGTTTTGTTTTTACAGGACAAAACTGTTTGTGCGCTGGATGAATGGAACATGTATTGAGACCGCACCACAGAAAGTCGACGGAGAAGATGAGCTCTACCAGTTCACGTTCTTCTCTGATATTTCCATCAACCCAGATACCATTGATCTTGTGCAGACCATACACTATGACATCAAAAACACCCTGACCAACATGCAGAGGTACCTCAACAGATGGAAAAAATACAGGAGCATCTGGAAAGTGGACAAGGTAAGCAACTTATGCCATGTGATAGTACCAGCAGTTGCCTCCCCTTTCCCTCCTTTCATTATTCTCAGAACATTTATTCTGTTTTTCTCTATCCAATGGTACAGTCATCTTTTCAGTTGTTACACCAAATATTGTTCAAGCTCATTTAGTTTGATGAGCTTTGATGACGAAAATTTTCACAAAATGAAAGTATATTACATATTTACTATACTTGTTGTATAAATTCAAACAAGGTGAATTGAAGTAGAGCTAATGATGTAGGATTTGTGGTGCTGGCTGTATTTATTCATCTGTTGTTTCTAGCCCACAGCGAGCCTTCATCAGATTTATACAAGTACAAAAATTTATCATTAACCCTTACAATGCGGGAAACAAGTCAACAATTTCCTTTGCAAACAGTGTAGGCTTAGATGAGAGAGCTCCTAAAGGAGCTCTCTCATCAGGGTCTGCACTGTTTTTCATCTTACACTTTTCTTTAGAAAAATCCCTAAATATTCACTGTAAGCTGGACTTGTTTGAATTTTGGAATAGTCCATTTGAAAATTCAGCATTGTAAGGTTTAATGTAAGAAAAAATTGGTACTTGCACAAAAACATTCATGTGAAGATTAAAATAAAGGTATGACATATTCATTAGCACATTGTGTAGAAATTAAATCTTGCAAATCCATCGTAAGCATACCTTAACCCTTTCGCTGCCAAACTCTGTCGTCTGCTACAAATTTTCATTTTTTTTATTTTCATTTTTGTTTCAAAAACATAGTAACAGTAACAAACAGTTTGGATCCTGATGAGATGCCGAGTTACTCGGCGTCTCATCTGGATCCAAACTGTTTGCATAGGTAATCACAGATCTGGCATTGGCAGCGAAAGGTTTAATTATGGTAAGTTTTCAGACACCCAATTTTCCCTTCTCCATGTTTTTCGTAATACATAACTTGTATTTCTTCCTTTAGACTCTTGTAACTCTTTACTGTAATATGATTTCTAGTTTCAATTATTAGTCCCCCACCGGTTACCGGTTGGGGGACTATAGGTTTGCTCGATTCCGTCCGTCCGTCCGTCCGTCCTACCGTCCGTCCGTCCGTCCGTCCGTCTGTCACGCTTTGTGTCCGGGCCATATCTCCTACAAAGTTATGCCAAATTCATTATAACTTCACACATTGAAGAAGCATGATGAGGGCTAGTGTCATGCACAAGGGCCATAACTCTAGCATCAATATTTTTGGAGTTATTCCCCTTTTACATATTTTTTTGTCCGGACAATAACTCTTTATCTACTGGTTCAATTGATTTGAAACTTCACATATGGAACAATCATGATGAGGGGTAGTGTCATACACAAGGGCCATAACTCTAGCATCACTATATTTGGAGTTATTCCCCTTTTTCATATTTTCTTGTCAGTCCGTCTGTCACGCTTCGTGTCCGGGCCATATCTCCTACAAAGTTAGGCCAAATTCATTATAACTTCAAACATTGAAGGAGCATGATGAGGGCTAGTGTCATGCACAAGGGCCATAACTCTAGCATCAATATTTTTGGAGTTATTCCCCTTTTACATATTTTTTTGTCTGGACAATAACTCTTTATCTACTGGTTCAATTGATTTGAAACTTCACATATGGAACAATCATGATGAGGGTTAGTGTCATACACAAGGGTCATAACTCTAGGATCGATATTTTTGGAGTTATTCCCCTTTTTCATATTTTCTTGTCAGTCTGTCACGCTTCGTGTTCGGGCAATATCTCCTACAAAGTTTGGCCAAATTCATTATAACTTCACACATTGAAGAAGCATGATCAGGAGTAGTGTCATGCACAAGGGCCATAACTCTAGCGTCAATATTTTTGGAGTTATTCCCCTTTTTCATATTTTTTGTCCGGACAATAACTCTTTATCTACTGGTTCAATTGATTTGAAACTTCACATATGGAACAAGCATGATGAGGGGTAATGTCATGCACAAGGGCCATAATTCTAGCATCTATATTTTTGGAGTTATTCCCATTTTCATATTTTCTTGTCCAGTTAATAACTCTTTATGTACTGGTTCAATTGATTTGAAACTTCTCATATGGAACAAGCATGATGAGGTGTAGTGTCATGCACAAGGGCAATAACTCTAGCATCAATATTTTTGGAGTTACTCCCCTTTTTCATATTTTCTTGTCAGGACAATAACTTTTTATTTACTGATTTAATGTATGAAAGTAGGTACTAATACCATTCAGGTGGTCATGTATATACCATGGTCAACCACACCATGGGTGGGTGGGGTGGGGAGAGCGGAGGGTTTTTTTTCAGTCCGGTGGGGGACTCGTGTCTTGCATAGCAATACAACATGCCCTTGTTTTTTGTTGATTTGTACTTTACTTTTTTGTTTGTATATTTGCGTGTTTGGTCTATGATCAGGAACCAGTTGTATGTATATCATGTGGCTCAGTCTCACAGAGAATACATGCTTTGTGTTAAGCTTCTTTCACAGAAGTTCAAATATTAGATAATAGTTCCGTCTGTAGCTGAAACATTTGCTATACACCTTACGGGTATCATATTCACACAGTAGCCATGTCACAGTCAGGATTTAAGTTATTCTGGAAGCAGTTATACACAGATTTATGCGAGATGAGTGATAGATGATTGACCTTTTCCCAGTTACATATTCATGTAAGAAATAATGACATAAAATGATAATGAATATTTATTAACTCCATGAGTATTCATGCAAGAAATAAAGACATCATGAATATTGATTAGATTAATTTTTATGATATATGAAGAGAGAAATTTTGGCAATGGCAGAAACTGTAGAATCATATCTATATGATTTCATAAGCAAACAGAGCAGACCCTCACCAGACAGCTCCTATCAAATTTGGGTCTACTCTGTTTGCAAAAGCATGAATGTTTTTTTATTTCGTCTTTTTTCATTCAGCTCAAATCAATGCACACTTTCCAGACAGTTATTTTACTTTAAATGTTACATAGATTTTTAATGCATAACACATTGAAAGCATACTGACAGGATATAGACATATCATGTTTACCTTTTAACAGTTTTAAAGCGATCAGGAATATGACATTGCTTAACCCTTTCAGTGTAGGAAAGAAGTCAGTAATGTCCTTTGCAAAAAGTGTACACCCAGATGAGAGGTCTCCTAGAGGAGCCCTCTCATCTGGGTCTGCACTGTTTGACATGTTATACTTTTCTTTAATAAATCTCTAAATATTCACGGTAAACTGTACCTGTTTGAATTATGGAATAGTCCATTTGAAAATTCAGCATCGAAAGGGTTAATATTTCCATAATGCATGACACATTTTACACTATTACAAAGTTATTTGTTGTGAACAGCTGATACTTGTACAAAATTTGGAAATCTTTCACTGTCTGGTATGTCCTGTGACATATTCACCATTACTTTGACACTGACTTGTAATTTTGCTGTATCTTCCCTTTTACTAGCCATTTCCCTCATATTGACACCTTTTGATGCCTCTGTAAAATCACTTTTTGAAACCATTGTGGTAAACAGACCATTTGCTCCATAGGAGCAAATGGTCTAATTATCACAATGATTTCAAATCTACACAATTCTAATTTTTTCCTTTTCTCTAGTAAATGCTCCTTTTCGGTAGATTTATGCAAAGAGATTGGGTCTAAAAATAGCCTATGAGGGATTTGGCTATCTTGTCTTTCACTTTATATTGATAGGAAATAATGACTTTATAAAGATTAATTAGCTGATTTATATAGCAGCATAACATGGACACTTTTGGCCATGGCGTAAATTTGTAGAATTTGATTTGTACTAGTCCATTTATAGCAAACTGAGCAGACTGATCAGACAGCTCATACAGGAGTTATCTGTTCTGGGTCTACCCTGTTTGCAAATGGGTAATCAGGTAAATGGTTAAACAGTCAAAGCTGCAACTGAAATTGTAATTAGCTGGACAACGAAGTATTACTTAAATACTGTTAAAGCAACATAAGAAACAAACAATGATCTGTACTATTTCTGACTAACTCTTTTCATTCCTATTCAATACCCTTTGCTTTCATTTGTCATCGCTGATCCTGTCATTTGTTTGTTTTTAATGTCTCCCCTGTATTGTTCACTGTATTTGTTTCAAAAATATTTGTATAAGGTAGATGTATTTGTGAAGGTACACACATGTTCATGTGCATGCTCTTGGCATCTTGTATTTACATAAATACAGTAAAACCTCTGTATGGTAAACTCCAGAAAGAGGTCAGATTCAGCATTACTTTCATTCTGCATTAAGCAGCCACCTGTTTTCAAGGACCGTCATTAAATGGTGGCCCTTTATAGGGGTTTTACTGTACTGAATTTTAAATGGTCTTATAGGTTATTACACTGTAATAATTGACAAATATGCTGGAATTAAAATTCTGTTTTTGCCGTGTAATTATACAAACTAATTACATTATATAATCCCACAAATTTATATAGGTATTGTAAGTTAATGATAATTTATTTGTGTGACATTTTTTGTTTAAAATTTATTTTCAGCATGTTGATATGAGTTTGGTTGAAATGTGTTTGATTTAAATGAAATGAGTAATGTGACGTCCCAACTATACTCTCTGTTTCTTCTATTCCGATGTTTTGTTACAATATTAAATTATTTGTCATTATTTTTCACTTTTAGTAGAATTTTTTGTCTGAAATTACAAATGCATGCATGGTAATTCATTTAACCCGTTACATCATAAATGTACCTTTTAACACATTTGCAAACAGAGTAGACCCAGATCAGACGGTTCCTGTAGGATCAGGGTGTCCTGTTTGCTTACGGAATTATTTAGATATATTATATGACACTTTTTTGCAAGGACCAAAACTTCTGTTTATATACCATTATTATTATTAAGCTAATTAATATTCATATATACTAAAAATTAAATTATTTTAAATGATTGATTTGTTCATAGATATTAATGGAATACCGGTAAAGGGTTAAGTAAAACTGTATAACCTTAACCCATTACCTCATAAGCTATTTTTAGATCCAACCTCTTTGAATAAATTTACCAAAAAGGAGCATTAACTAGAGAAAAGGATTTTTTTAGAATTTGTAGTTTTTAAACCATTGTGATAAATAGAACATTTGCTCCTCAGGAGAAAATGCTCTATTTATTACAATGGTTTAAAAAAAAGTTACTATTACAGAGGCATAGGAAGGCATATTTATGGAGGAAAGGGTTAATCACACTAAAGAAATGTTACCATCAGTAAATGTTTTGTCAGTCAAACAGTCTTGATTAAGATGATATTCCAAGATACTTGGCATCTCATCTGGACATAAACTACAAATATGATCAAAGATTGACTCAAGGCATTTCAAAGCCCATTTATTGCAATTTAAATTTCTTATATATCTCCTTAACAGCAAGCCCTTGCAGACCGTTGGTTCCAGAAGGACCCGACAGTGGTATCTTTTGACAACAAACTACAGTACTACTTCAAGACCATTGATGAGGTGGAGGCCATTCCAGTGGTCAAGGATCAGGAATGCATCAGACTACATATGGGGCCACTGGCATCATCTGTCAAAGGTAGGGGAGACAACTCCGAGCAACATACAGTTGTCAAAATTTAAATTAGTCCTCACACAAAGTGCTTTACTTCAGAGGTCCAGATAAGGTGCAAAAATTAATTTTTTTCAAGAATAACTTCTTTATTTTTCCACCAAACCTTACGCTATGACTACTCTTTAGAATCGTCTCTTCGAGATGATTCTAAAAAGTGATCATAGCATAGGGTTTGGTGGAGAAATGCCGATTTGAGTATTTGGGAACGCACGTTTATCTGTTGCTCTGTATACTTGATAAACCTCTTTTACACCTTCGAAAACAGAGTAGACCCAGATCAGACAGGTCCTGTAGGATCAGGGCCTGCTCTGTTTGTCAGTCTCTTTTTTACGTGTTCCTTCAAAAACTCCTGGTTTATTGCCATTCTTGACAGTGACAAACATTGGAACTGTTATTCTTGTATCATATTTTAAATTAACACTTTACTCCATGAATATTCATGAAAGACTTAATGATATCATGCATAATAATAAGCTGTACATTTATAACAACATATGAACACAGGAATATTTAACAAAGACAGAAAGTGCATAATTATATCTATGTCATAAATAAACAGAGCAGGCCCTGATCAGACAGCTCCTATAGGAGCCGTCTGATCCAATTCTACTCTGTTTGCAAAGGCGTAGAAAGGCGTACAGTCGAATCGCGATAACTCGAACATCCAATGGACCCCGAACCAAGTTCGAACCAGCGCATCTTCCGAGTAGTTGCATTTCCATTATCTCGGCCGCCATCTTAGTTGGTGTCGTGAAACTTACAGTATCGTAAGTTAGACTACATGGACGTTACCTTGGGAATATCTGTCGTGTACATAAAAATTACTGAATGCTGAAAGATGTAACTGGTAGAGAAATAAAAACAATAACGAAATTGAATTGACTATATTTTATTCATATATTAGCATATTTTACCATTCATAAATATACATTTTATATTAAAACAGTGCATAAATGATGACAGAGAAACAGCAATGCAAATAGTAAGACATGCATGCACAAACATGGAGCCGATCATTTTGTAGCCTTTACTCTGCTGCTCACTTTTGCAAACAGTTTGAATTCAGATGAAAAGCTGAGTAACACAACACAGTTAAAAACAAAAGTGACCAGTGTCAGGGTAGTTTTGACCATATGCATTAAAACTGTTCTCTCGATAATCCGTGATCAAAGGGTTTCGAAATAGGTGTGAAAATCACGAAGTGGTTATAACCACAGCGCCGTGAAATCTAAGCAGTGTTCGAGTGAACGTGTTAAAAACAAGGTAATTATTGGTTGTTAGGACCTGACAATCCGTCCCAATTATCGAATTATCCGATTTAACGAATGTCCGAGTGAAAGCATTGTTTATACATATAATTACTATGCAGACACGCTGGGACCTTTGCCTTTGGACGAGTGAAACCGTCAAAACGAGTGAGCGAGATTCGATTGACCGCGATTCGACTGTATTTATGGAGTAAAGGGTTAAAACAAATAATAGAGATTCTCCTATAGGAGCCGTCTGATCCAATTCTACTCTGTTTGCAAAGGCGTAGAAAGGCGTATTTATGGAGTAAAGGGTTAAAACAAATAATAGAGATTACATGGTTTGTTGATATGGTATGATCATTATTGTGGGTAAAATAAGCTATAATGAGATAAACAATTAATTTACCTGACGAATGTTCATGTAAAATATAATGACATCATGAATATTCATTAGCTGAATTTTTATGATAGCTACATGTATGAACACAGTGGCCTTGACAGTAACTATAGAATCAGGTCTATGATATTCCATATGCAAACAGTGCAGACCCTGATCAGATGGCTCCTACAGGAGCCATCTGATCTGGGTCTACTCTGTTTGCAAAAGGCATAAAAAGCATCTATACTCATTTCTAGTCAGAATAGTGTGCCTGCTTTCTGTTGATGCCAAGTTCATGTTTATACATGATTTTCAATCTTATCCTCTTACTATTTACCTTACACTTATTACCATTAGCATTCAGATATTTAATCTCCCCGCTCCAATAGTTTGTAAAGCTGAATAATTCCATCTTTAACTCGTCTGTTTCGAGGAAAAGCTGAGCTATTGTGATCACGGGTCATAGGCGTTGTCGTCCGCGGCGGCGTGCAAAAACTTTAATGAAGCTCATAACTCAAAAAGTATGAGAGGTATCAACATGAAACTTCATAGGATAGTAGATCACATTGAGGGGGAAGGCCTCTAGATAAGAACCATTGATTCTTGATTTCAAAATTTTGGAGTTATGGCCCTTTATTTTTTTCATTTTTTAGCTCCACTTTTTCAAAAAGTGGAGCTATTGTCTTGACCCTCTCGTCAGCGTCGGTGTTGGTCAACCTTTTTGTTAAGGTCCTTTTCTTAGAAACCATCAAAGATATTTGGTTTATATTTGATATGTATGTTAACTATCACACGGGGAACCCATTTCACAAGGGTAGGTAACCCTAAAATTAATTTTGCCATAATTATGCCCATTTTTTTTTTCCAACTTAGAATTTTCATTGTTGGTTAAGTTTTATGTTCAGGTCCATGTCTCAGAAACTGTCCAGGATATTTGGTTCAACTTTGGTATACATATTAGGTATTACAAGGGGGACCCATTTCACAAGGGCAGGTAACCCTAAAATTAATTTTGCTGTTGTTATCTCCCCTTTCTGACTTCCACTACACTATCCAGCACTAAAGAAAGTGGAGCGCGCCGTCTGCGGACAGCTCTTGTTTTAATTTAGCTGGACAAGCACCGAATCAGACAAGCGTTGGTGCCGCACGTGGCTCTTGTTAACAATTTTGATAACTTCAAATTAGATTAGCATAGCAGCAAATAGTGTAGACCCTGATCAAACTGTCTGATCTTGGTTTGCACTATTGGCCTAAGTATGTCAGTCCCAATGCTTTAAGGGTAATTACGTTTTTTCATTTACGTAGAACACGCCAAGCAGTGGATCGGATGTCTAGGTAAATTGTTGAGAGACTCGGCCAAGGACAACCTGTACCAGTTGAACGACAATCTCGAGGTATGCTCTCTTTTCAAGGAGTTCCAATATTTTAACCCTGTATTCCATAAATATGCCTTTTTGTGCCTTTGAAAACAGAGTAGACCCAGATCAGACGGAGCCGTCTGATCAGGGTCTGCTCTATTTGCTTGTGACTTGTGATATAATATACATATGATTCTGCAGTTTCTGCCATGGCCAAAAATTCCTGTGTCCATGTACTATTATAACAATTAATCAAGTTAATATTCATGAGGTCATTATGTCTTACATGAATATTCATAGAGTGAAGGGTTAAACACTAGATAAGTTTTGTCTGCAAAAATGTTGTCTGCTTACATTCTAAGAGTATTTGTCTCTTCTTTTACATTATAGGTGTAGTTGAGTAAAATCTGTCTTGTGTTTGACAGAAATATGGCACTTTGTTTTTTCCTAGTTTAAATCTTTCCCTGTACTGTATTTAGTCCAATTTTCATGGACAAAATGGTCATAATGAAATATGGAAGGTGTAAAAATGTAACTATTTTGGAAACTGAAGAAACAGATCTGTCAGATCCATAAGCGAACAGAGCAGTTCCTGGTCAGATGGCTCCTGTAGGAGCTGTCATATCTGGATCTACTATGTTTGCCAATGTGTATAAAGGCATTTATATGAAGTGAAAATGGCAGCAATTGTGTGTAGGTAGGGGTATCATCATTGTCCTATGCACATAATTAGTGTAAGTGGCGGCAAACAGTTTAGATCCAGATGACATATTGAGCTTCTTGGCATCCCATCTGGATCCACATTGTTTTAAGAGATCTTCACCTGTGCTTTAGAATGAGCTGAGAGGCATATTTAGGAAATCTTTGTAAAAGTTTATGATTTTCTCTGCCAAACCCTGTGTTGCTGCTACTCATTAGAATCATCTCTCCAAGGTAATTCTAATGAGTAGCAACAAGATAGGGTTTGTCTATTTAACCCTTTCCCTCATAGGCTATTTTTAGATCCAACCTCTTTTTATAAATCTACCAAAAGGGCGCATTTACTAGAGAAAAGAAAAATGTTAGAAGTGTGTAGTTTTGAAACCATTGTGATAAATAGAGCATTTGCTCCTATGGAGCAAATGCTCTATTTATCACAATGGTTTCAAAAAGTGACTTTTACAGTGGCGTAAAAAGGCGTATTTATTGAGGAAAGGGTTCATAAACACATCTTATGAATGCTATATTCTGTTATTATAATTATAGTTTGTCAATATATATGTGATTTTTTCCCTATTTTTAGAACAAGTCTGATGACCTTGACCAGACCCCAAGTACCCTGGAGGACCTGAAGTTTGTGCTGACCACCATCTCAGACATCAAGGCCATGTCACTGGATGTGGAGGACAAGATACGAGATATACAGGAGAGATACAGAACCCTCAACATGTACGACATTGAGGTAAGGATCTCCATAAAATACGTCTTTCCACGCTTTTGTAAACTGAGTAGACCCAGATCAGATGGCTCCTACAGGAGCCATCTGATCAGGATCTGCTCTGTTTGCTTATTACATCATATAGATATGATTCTAATGTTTCTACTATGGCCAAAAATTCTTGTGTCCATGTGCCATTATAAATAATTAAGGACAATTTTAATATATTTGAGTACACATCTGTTGCTCTGAGTACAGGGTTATGCAGTTTACTCAAAATCTTTTCAGTTAGCATTTAATGATATTACCTTTAAGCCTGCTGTTGGCTGATCTACAGTTTTTAAATCGACTTACTTTACATCTCATCAGAATGCAGACACTATGATTATATTTTTGTAGAAAATGCATATACCTGGTATATTGTAGATGGAGTGAGTGCATACAAAATTTTGTGAGAGAAAATAAAGTTTTGTCTTGCTTTGAATTTTTCAATGATGTGTTTATGTTTGTCGCATGTGTCAGGTGACAGAAGAGGAACGCGAGCTACAGTGGAAGATGCCACAGCTCTGGGAGAACCTAATCTGGAAATCCAAGAATGTAGACGCCAGTCTGTACATTGTAAAGAAGAAGTTCAAGGAGGTACTGTAATCTACTCTCAGTCTACAGTCTAATTGAGAACCTACAAATCCTTTACTTTATAAATATTCATGTCAGAAATAACTGCTTTATGAATATTAATTTGCTCATTGTTTTATAGTGACATTATGAACAATGAGATTTTCGGCCATCACAGAAACTGCTGAAGAAAAGGGTTTAATCAGATTCTACTGTACTAGCATTTCTTTATATAAAACCAAATAAGGGCATTAGATGTTATCATTCTACTTGATTATAGATTTAATGAACAGTACCAACAGTTGAACTTTGTCAAATAACTTGTATTTGAATTTTTTGCTTAATTTAAATTTATATGAAATCTTGTATCACTGTTTCAAAAGAAGATGATTGTATGTTGTACTATTTAAGAATGCCTTTTTTCCTGTATTTTATATAGTTTTCAGGTTTTGTGTATATTTTGCATTACATGAAATTGCATTTGTTGCTGGTTTTAAATGCAAATCTGTCTGTTATGCTTTGTCTAAAACATTTACAAGAAGACAACAGATTTTTTCCTTTAAACATTATTCTTTCAATTTCTGACTGTAAAACCTCACTGATTTGAACTAAGTAAACAAGAATTAAAAACATTTTAGGTTAGTAGCTGCTTAATGCAGGTTGAAAGTCTTGCAGAAAGCTCCAAGATGAGCGTTCTAGATGATTTTAACCCTGCAATAAGCATCCACCTGTCTTAAATAACACTTCAGTGTTTGGATTAGCGAAGTTTAACCTATTACCGCATAGGCTATTTTTAGATCCAGCCTCTTTGAATAAAATTACCTAAAAGGTGTATTTACTAGAGAAAAGGAAAAAGTTAGAATTGTGTTGTTTTGAAACCATTGTGATAAATAGAGCATTTGCTCCAAAGGAGCAAATGCTCTATTTATCACAATAGTTTCAAGAAGTGACTTTACAGAGGCGTCAAAAGGTGTCAATATGAAGGAATTGATTAACAGCATTATATGTGTGCAGGCCACGATTTTTTACATACCTATTTTTTCTATACAATGCTTAGAAGGGGCTGTTTAATACTGGTAAAGGAGGGGTAAGACTAAACCATGATGTTGTCAAAACCAATGTGTGAAAAAAGAGCAATGAACAAGCTCATGATATTGTTTTTGTGACCTGAATCTGTGCAAAGAAACCCTTCAGGGTGTCTGGTTCTTAGCTGAAGCTTACAGTGTATATGTCTCACAGCATTTTCACTACTTGTTTGTCCAGGAGGTCACAGTCACATGACTCAGTGTTGTGATATTAAGAATAATTGAAGGATTAATCGAGTAATTCAGCAATTTTGTTTAAGTTGTTTCTTAACCCTTACAGTGTGGAACACATGTCACTAATGTCTTTGAAAACAGTGTAGACCCAGATGAGATAGCTCCTAGAGGAGTCCTCTCATCAGGGTCTGCACTGTTTGTCATGTTACACTTTTCTTTAGAAAAATCCCATAATATTCACCATAAGCTTGACCTGGTTGAATTATGGAATAGTCCATTTGAAATTCCAGCTTTGTAAGGGTTAAGCTTGACATATTAATACTACATGCAGTAGAACCTGTCTTAAGTGACCTTATATTGATTGGTCACAGCAATCTTGAAAAACAGGTGGTTGCTTAATACAGAACAAAGGTAATACAGAAAGCTCCTGTAGGAGCTTCCTGTATTTCCTTTGACCTGCATTAAGCTACCACCTGCCTTACAGACCCATAACTACACCTCTTTTTGATGGTCACTTAACCCATTACCTCATAGGCTATTTTTAGACCCAACCTCTTTGAATAAATCTACCGAAAAGGGGCATTAAGTAAAGAAAAAGGAAAATTTTAGAATTTCGTAGTTTGAAACCATTGTGATAAATAGAGCATTTGCTCCTATAGGAGCAAATGCTCTATTTATCACAATGGTTTCAACAGGTGACTTTTACAGAGGCGTCTAAAGGCGTCAATAAGAGGGAATGGGTTAAGACAGGTTCTACTGTATAATGATAATTATTTTCAGCAATGTATTCTGGTTAGTCTGTTTTGTAAAACAAAAGACTGTTTTTATGAATGTGTTATCATTATGCTCAGATATGTTATGTCATATACAGTTTTGTGGCTAATTCTGTTATGACACTTATCCAGTTGCTAATTTTATTTTCTACTCAAATTCTGATCTAATTCTTAATTAATGACAAGAAATACACTGTAAAAACACTGTTACAATATGTCTAATTTGTCATTAACTTGCCTTTCATTTCCCTTTAGATCACACAAGAACAGATCAAGGATTTCAGCAAGGAACTGAAGGAATTCTCCGACCGATTCTATCTGGAGGGTCCAGGTGCAGTTGGCTCAAACTTGGACAAGGGTATGTATAGGTTCAACTTTAAATTTTGTACATCTTGGACAAATTCTTATTTTACAAATGATATAAATCTTTACAAGATGTCAATAAACTTTGTGTCTTATTGAGTTTAAACTTTAAGATGCACCGATTGTCTTCTTTATAAAAGATATAAAAAAAAATCTCAGCAGGTGACAGGTTTGAAGCTCAAGGTAAACAATAAACAAAATAATGAAATTACTCCAATGCAGAATTTATTTTAGTAAACAGGACACTCAGGCATCACAAACACAGTGTCAAGCCAGATCATCTGCCAAATTGTTCATGTGGCATCTGATCAGGGTCTGCTTTGAATGTCAGGCATGGCTGCTGTGTTTCCTTGGCTATTGCTACAGAAATCTCTCTATAATGACCACTAAATTACTTCAAGTAGTTTGTGTTAAAGGCAGGAGGCTGCTTAAAGCAAGATGAAAGTAAAACAGTGCGCTCCTGTAGGAGCGTTCTGTTTTACTTTCACCTTGCTTTAAACAGGCCCCTGCCCTAAATACCAACTAATTAACACAATTTAGTGGTCGTTATAGAGGTTTTACTGTACATCCAGTGCAAAGCATGATCTGATGTCACATGTTACACAATGATATACAGTAACACCCCTCTAAACCAGACATTCTAATTAGTATCTATACCAGTCTGTAAGACAGGTGGCAGCTTAATGCAGGGGGGAAATCATGCAGAAAGCTTCCTTTGGGAGCTTTCTGCTTGACTTTCATCTTGCATAATGCAGCCACCGGCTTAAACAGATTTAAATTCTTCTTTGCTAAAATTCCGGTTAAGAGATGTTTTACTGTTTTGCCAGTTTGATGTCACATTTTAGTATATATGACATATTCCACTCTCATGTTCCTACATAGCTGATGACGGTAATATATTATTACTGTTGTATTAACCTGTTATCTGTTCAATATTCATGTAAGAAATAATGACATCATGAATATTTATTAGTTGATTTTTTATAATATTACACTTCCAAGGGATTTTTTTATTTTGACAAAGACTGTTGAATCAGATCTATATTATTTTCATAACAAACAGAACAGACCCTGATCCTAGAAGAGCTATCTGATCTGGGTCTACTCTGTTTGCAAAGGTGTGAAAACAGGTTTATATGAGGGAAAGGGCTAACTACTTGTATGCGGTATTCACCGAGATGAGATGCTGTTTAACTCATCAGGATCCAAACTGTTGGACTCTGACTGCATATTTGAAGAGAAATTGAGCAAAAAATAATGTTCTGAATTGCAGTAAATGACAATTGTTGCAAACGACAGTTACTTAGTATGCAAAGAGTTAATTGTTCTTATTTCACTGTTGATTTTTGTTATTTTCTTTGTTCGTATTGGTTAACCCTTTCAATTTCAATACCTACTGAATATTCATGGTCAGAATGGTGTTAATGAAATATCATGAAGGCGAAACATTGTAGCCATTTTAGTAAATAAAGAAACTGATCTATCAAATTCCATTGGCAAACAGAGCAGACCCTGATCAGACGGCTCCTATAGGAGCCGTCTGATCTGGGTCTGCTCTGTTTGCATATGCGTGAAAACAGGTTTATGTGAGGGAAAGGGTTAATCATTATTATTGAAATGTTTCATTAAAGAAACCACTGTATAGCCATAGAGATGGCACACTGCAATCTTCTGAACTTCCAAACTTCCAGGTATAAAAGTTACAGATTTCAAAGTATTGAAGTTTTTTGTCATTCATACCCAGTATTGAATCAATATTTCTTGATCGTGGAAATAAAGCATTATATCCCCATAAATGTAGGTCTATCCATCCATCGATCAATCGGTCCGTCAATTGGTCTGTCAGTTTGTATCTTCTCCTGATGATTTGTTTTTTGCGACTGCGTTATTTCTCTGTAACTACTGACAGAATTTAAATGAAAAGCTTTATTATCAAGAGAGGATGCACACCTATTGATTTTTCACAGCAACAGCACCGTAATTATTCAAATTGTCAAAAAATAATATCAGAAAATTCATATGAAAACATGTTTCTGTGGTCAGGTCTTGAGTTGATGAAGCAATATCGTGTGGAGGTGAACAAATATGAGTCAGACAGACAGGAGCTTGCCAATGCAGAGAAACTCTTTGATCTGCCGATAACAATGTACCCTGATCTACAACAAGTACAGAAGCAGATGAAAGGTCTCGAGATGATCTATGCTCTGTACGAGGAACAAATGGTGAGTGATGTTGTAGTCAGTGACCCCTCAACAGAGGTAGAATGTGTTATCACTTTACTTGATGAATATTCAAACTGCCCTTTATGAATATTGATTAACTCATTCTCACATATTGGCACCTTTCTATGCCTCTGTAAAAGTCACCTGTTGAAACCATTGTGATAAATACAGCATTTGCTCCATAGAAGCAATGCTCCATTTATCACAATGATTTCAAAACTACACAGTTCAGAAATTTTCCTTTTCTCGTAGTAAATGCTCCTTTTCGGTAGATTTATTCAAAGAGATTGAATCTAACAAATAGCCTATGAGGGAATGGGTTAATACATTTATTGTATTAAACATATGAAATAAGGGAATTTATTTCCATGACAATAGAAAATCCGATCCATGACATATAAACAAATGGAGCAAGCCCTGATCTGACAGCTCATATTGAAGCTGTCTCATCTGGGTCTTGTTCTGTTTGCAGAGGTATAAAAAGGATCTGTCTGATCATAGTCTACTGTGTTTACCAAGGTAAAAAAGGCAGCCAAATGGACCTTGATACAGTAAAACCCTTCTAACAACAACCATACAGAAGAAATGTCTCCTGGGTTTGTAATGCAGGCGGTAATTTAATGCAGGATGAATTATGCAGAAGTCTCCCATAGGAACTGTGGGCATTATTTTTGTTTTGCATTAGGCAGCATTAGTCATGAATTGGTAAGGCATGTTAATTCTTAAACCATTTTTGCTCCACAGATATGTCTTGCAAATATAGTAGACCTAGATCAAGCTCTGGTCTATTTGCTTATTCAACATTACAGATATGATGATACAGTTTTTACTGTGGTAGAAATCTCCTGGATTCATAATTATGTCATTATCATAAATATTTATAATGTCTTTTTTTTTTTCATGAATATTCATTGAGTAAAAGGTTACGTGGTCATTTTAGAGAGTATTTATTGTACTTGCTTGATCCTTACCAACCATGTTACAATAAAACTGATCATAAATTTGTATTTCAGGCTGCCAGAGAGCAGTGGGCAGAGACTCTGTGGGCCAACCTGAACATCCAGATTCTGCAGGATGGTATTGAGGGCTTCCTGAAGAACCTCCGTAAGATGCCACGTGATGTGAAACAGATGCCTGTGGCACGCTCCCTTGAGGAGAAGATGAAAGAATTCAGAGATTCACTGCCACTGTTTGTTGACTTGAAGCATGAAGCACTCAGAGACCGGTAAGTCCTTCAAAGAACTACCGTAATTATCGTAAACGTTTGCCTAGACAAATAGTGCAGGCCCAGATCAAACTTCTCTCATGTCTTTGCTAGAATATGCTCTAAGTGTTAAAGAGTTTGGATCCTGATGATTCGCCACATCATACAGCATCTGATCTGGATCAACATTTTTAGCTCACCTGAGCCTTTGGCTCAGGATGAGCTATTGTGACCGCTCTTTGTCCGTCGTCCGGTGTCCGTCCACATTTTCAAACAACATCTCCTCTGAAACTGCTTACCTGATTTTAACCAAATTTTGTCTGAAGCATCAGTGGCTAGGGGGAACTAAACGTTCACATTATGACCCCCGGACCAAAAATGGCCCCGCCCAAGGGCTTATCAGTTTTTCATAGGAAAATCTTTAAAAATCTTCTTCTCTGAAACTGTAAGGCCTAGACCTTTGATATTTGGCATGTAGCATGATCTAATGGTCCTCTACAAAGGTTGTTCAAATTATGACCCCCAGGCCAAAAATGATCCCGCCAAAGGGCTTATCAGTTTTTCATAGGAAAATCTTTAAAAATCTTCTTCTCTGAAACTGTAAGGTCTAGACCTTTGATATTCGGCATGTAGCATGATCTAATGGTCCTCTACAAAGATTGTTCAAATTATGACCCCCGGGCCAAAAATGGCCCCGCCCATGGGCTTATCAGTTTTTCATAGGAAAATCTTTAAAATTCTTCTTCTCTGAAACTGTAAGGTCTAGATCTTTGATGTTTGGTATGTAGTATGATCTAATGGTCCTCTACAAAGATTGTTCAAATTATGACCCCCGGACCAAAAATGGCCCGCCTAAGGGCTTATCAGTTTTTCATAAGAAAATCTTTTAAAATCTTCTGAAACTGTAAGGCCTAGACCTTTGATGTTTGGTATGTAAAAAGATCTAATGATCCTCTACAAATATGTAGCTTTGGCTTGTGGTCCTCTGCCAAGAATGTTCAACTTACGACCCTGACCTCTGGGCGAAACTTGGCCCTGCCTTGGGAAAAATATAAAATATTATTTTTCTCTGAAACCATAAGGCTTAGACCTTTAATTAATGTTCGCTACTATCGTGCCAACAGTTAACAAACACCCATATTTTTTCATGGTGGTAAATTTGAAAAAATTTTGTTGTCCAACATGTTGCTGTCTGAAAAATGTTCATATCTATATGTATGGGTTTATCTTTCTAGTCACTGGAAGGAATTGATGACTAAGACAGGCCAGAAGTTTGACATCAACCCAGAGACATTCACACTAGCTAACATCTTCGCCATGGAGCTACAGCGATACCAAGAGACAATCGGCGAGATTGTTACCATGGCCAGCAAGGAAATGGGTATAGAGAAGGTAACTTCGATTTTCTGCAGTTGTGGGAGGGACATTGTCAGGCATTGTGTATTTATCAATGAATCAATGTCTGTATGAAATTGTGTTGAAATTTAATGCCAATTAATATATTGATAATGATATTATTATTATTAATAATAATGATATAAATGATAATAATAATAATATGATAATGATAAAAAATAATAATGATAAAACATTAAAGTGGCATAATTTTTCATTGATATTTGTGGTTGAAATTGTTGTAAAGGTGCAGACATAAATGAACATTGTGTAATTTATATAACAAGAAAAAATGATAATGAGCATGATTATGTATTGAAATAATCGGATTACTATGTAGAGTACTTTTAACCCTTTCCTCTATAAATATGCCTTTCTACACCTCGGTAAAAGTCACTTTATGAAATAATTGTTATAAATAGAGCATTTGCTCCTATAGGAGCAAATGCTCTATTTATCACAGTGGTATCAAACTACAAAATTCTAAAAAAAAAATCTTTTTTCTAGTTAATGCTCCTTTTCGGTAGATTTATTCAAAGTGGTTGGATCTAAACATAGCCTATGAGGTAATGGGTTAAGTATTACCCATATGTTTTTACTTCAGGGAGTCAAAGAGATTGAGGAGACTTGGAACAACATGAAGTTCACAGTTGTACCATACATGAAGGGAACATCACTAAGGGGTTACATTCTCGGAGCCATTGATGAAATCCTTCAAAGTCTCGATGACAGCTCCATGAACTTGCAGAGCATGTCAGCCTCACGCTTTATCGGCCCATTCCTCAACAGTGTGCAGAACTGGGAAAAGAGTCTGTCACACATCTCTGAAGTGTTAGATGTAAGTTAATGTCAATAGCCTAAGATAAGAGGAGTGACATTTTCTGTGTTTCTCTGCTACACCCTGTGTTGTTGTTCTATGTTTCTCCGCTACACCCTGTGTTGTTGTTCTATGTTTCTCCGCTATACCCTGTGTTGTTGGTATTCATTACCCTTTTACGCCATGATTAAACCGTTGCAAACAGAGTAGACCCAGATCAGACGGCTCCTGTAGGAGCCGTCTGATCAGGGTCTGCTCTGTTTGCTTACGGAATAATACAGATATGTTTCTTCAGTTTCTGCTGTGGCCAAAAAACTCCTGTGCTCATGTGCCATTATAAAAAATGATCTAGTTGTTATTCATGATGTCATTATTTATTACATAAATATTCATGGAGTAAAAGGTCAATGAGTACAACGAGACAGCACAATTTGAACTGACCAGTTTGCATGTTTTCTGCAGTTCTGTTTGCACACATGGTCTTTCTGCATTAAAAATTGACAGATTTCCAGAACAGAAGTAACTCTGGCAGCCAATTTGAAGATGTTGTTGAATAGGATTGAATTGTAATACATTATTATATGTTTTTATTTATGGGAGTTTTTTTTTTACTCTGTTTGAGGAAACAAAGTCTTGTGTATTGAAATGGCTAATATTTGAAATGAGGTAATTCTTACATTTACCAATAGCTTGGATCCAGATGAAACAGAAAAGTTGGGAGTCTAATTAGGTGCAATTGCTCCACAGTAAAAGCTCTGTATAATGGCCACTAAAGTACATCAAGTATTTTTTGTTAAAGGCAGGTGGCTGCTTAAAGCAAGGTGAAAGTAAAACAGAACTCTCCTATAGGAGCGTTCTGTTTTACTTTCACCTTGCTTTAAGCAGCTACCTGCCCTAAATACCAACTAATTAACACAATTTAGTGGTCGTTATAGAGAGGTTTTACTGTATTTATCACAATGGTTTCAAGCTATACACTTCTGAAATGTTCCTTTTCTCTTGCAAATGCTCCTTATTGTAAAATTTATTCAAATAATTTTGTTCAATTTATTCAAAAATAATCTAGGAACTATTTTTTATACTGTACATTGCAGGTATGGATGGTGGTACAGAGGAAATGGATGTACCTGGAGGGTATCTTTATTGGTGGTGACATCAGATCTCAACTACCAGAGGAAGCCAAGAAGTTTGACCAGATTGACAAAACCTTCAAAAAGGTACACAACACTTCCCAATGACTCACTCAGGAACATACAGAAACTTAAATGTCTTTCTGATGGCTTTGTTTTATTCTGTTTAAATCAAACAACCACATTTTGATAAAAAGCAAATGCAAAAGTACAATAACTAATATAGAATTCAAACTTACAATGCAGCTCTCGACTTTCGTTTGATGATCTCATGGCATTTTTTTAAAAAGGTATTGTTTTAATTTTACATTGCTATTTTAATAAAGATCAGATGAATGCCATTTTATTCTCTGGTTTGTCTTTATAATATTGAAGAAAACTCATTTGATTTGGTCACAAGCAAATTTTGTGTCAGTGTAGACCCATATCAGAGGGCTTCCTGAGAAATCCCCTGACAAAGGTCTTCATTTTTTGCCATTTTGAAGCCTTTTCAGTAAAAATTGCACGATGAAACTTTAAGGACATTCAACATTCATGTTGTTAATGTTTCTTAGCTACACATTTATGTTACTTTTTTCTCAGATCATGACTGACACACATAAGAACCCAACCATCAAGGTCTCTTGTCATGCAAACAATCGTCTTACTGACCTAGAAGCTTTGAGTGTAGGCCTTGAGAAATGTCAGAAGTCTCTGAACGACTACCTGGACTCAAAGAGAAATGCCTTCCCACGATTCTTCTTCATTTCGGACGATGAGTTACTCAGCATCCTTGGAAGTAGCGACCCAGAGTGTGTGCAGGAACATATGATCAAGGTAAATGATTGTGAGCATAACCTGGGCACTGTGTAATATAGTACAGATTGTGAGTTATAGTAATTAACCCTTTACTCTATGAATATTCATGTAAGAAATAATGATATAATCAATATTAATTAGCACATGGACACAGGAAGTTTTGGCCATGGCAGAAACTGTAGAATCATATCTATATTATTTCATAAGCAAACAGAGCAGACCTTGATTAGAAGGCTCTGTTTGCAAAGGCGTAGAAAAGCATATTTACGGAGTAAAGGGTTAAGTATGCATAATGAAGCCAGAAAAATCAGGTTTAATGTGTTTGCAAACAGAGTAGACCCAGATAAGACTGCTCTGTAATACCTATGATATTGTATATAGCTATGGTTCTACAGTTTCTGCAAGTGTCAGAAATTCTCTTGTTCACAATTATACCGTTATAAAAATTCATCTAATTAACTCTTTCCCTCATATAAACGTGTTTTCACGCATTTGCAAACAGAGTAGACCTAGATCAGATGGCTCCTATAGGAGCCATCTGATCAGGGTCTGCTCTGTTTGCTTATGGCATAATATAGATATGATTCTACAGTTTTTGTCAAAATAAAAAATTCCCTTGGAAAGTTTATATTGCAAAAATTGAGCTAATAAATATTCATGATGTAATTATTTCTTACTTGAATATTCATGAAGTAAAGGGTTCAATTGATCGTTTCAGATGTTTGACAACATTTCCATGCTGAAGTTCCAGAAGGGTAACAACAATGAGACTCTGGCCACGGCTATGGTCTCAGCTGAAGGTGAGGTGATGGACTTCAGGACCCATGTAGCTGCTGAGGGTCGCGTTGAAGACTGGATGACAAATGTCCTGGAAGAGATGAGAGTCACAAACAGGCTTATCACCAAAGAAGCTGTCTTCTTCTACTGCAAGAGCACGACAAGGTTTTTTAATATTTTTCTCTTTATTTTTCTCTCAAAAACTTCAAAACTCTTGTGCTTCTCCGCAATGTTTAAGACTCTAATTTTTCTGCAAAAGAGACATTGATAAGTAATTTTGTTTAGATTTAATATCATTTGTGGCTTTTAAGACTAGTTTACAAATAAAATATTAAAACACATCTATCAGCCATGTTTACTCATGAAAAAGATACTATAACTCATCTATAGGCTATTTTTAGATACAACCTCTTTCAATAAATCTACCGAAAAGGAGCATTAACTAGAGAATAGGAAAATGTTAGAATTTTGTAATTTGAAACCGTTGTGATAAATACAGCATTTGCTCCTAGGAGCAAATGCTCTATTTATCACATTGGTTTCAACTGGTGACTTTTGCAGAGGCGTCAAAAGGCCTCAATATGAGGGAATGGGTTAAAGCCTTGCAAACAGGGCAGGCCTGGATCAGATGGCTCCTGTAGAAGACGTCTGATCAGGCTCTGCTCTGTTTTCGTATGAAATAAAACAGAACTGATTCTACATGACCAACATTCCTTTGTTCATAATTCAATTACAAAATGCAGCAAATTATATTCTTACATAAAAAGGAATATTCATCAGGTAAAGGGTTAAAAACAATTGTATCCAGATACCGTGTAACCTTTTCTCCATAAATACTCCTTTCTATGCCTTTGCAAACAGAGTTGACCCAGATCAGACGGCTCCTGTAGGAACGTCTTATCAGGGTTTGCTCTGTTTGCTTATGATATGATATAGATATGATTCTGCAGTTTCTGCCATGACAAAAAATTCCTGAGTCCATGTGCTATTATAGCTAGTAAACTAATTAATAATGATGATGCCATTATTTCTTACATAAATATTCATGGAGTAAAGGGTTAAATTGCTGAGCATCCATGTGCAGTAAAGATCTCAACATATTTCTTGTCCACATGCAACATAATTGCAAACATAATACAGTAATAAATTAAAGGAAAGAATACTCCTGTGAAGTAGTTACCCTTTACAGAGCTACAGATAAGGGTGCATACCCAAATACTAAAATTGTCATTTCTCCACCAAACCCTATGCTGTGACCATACTTTAGAATCGTCTCGAAGAGACGATTCTAAAGAGTGGTCACAGTATATGGTTTGGTGGAGAAATAAAGGAGTTTTTCCTGAAAATGTTTTAATTTACACACCTTATTTGGAACTCTCACCCTTTACCTCATAGACATGCCTTTTTAGACCATTTGAAAATAGTGTAGACCCAGGTTAGATGGCTCCTATAGGAGCCATCTGATCAGTGTCTGCAGTTTGCTTAGGGAATGATATAGATCTGTTTCTACAGTTTCTGCTATGGTTAAAACTTCTTTTGTCAATGTCATTATAAAAAATCACCTAATTTATATCCATGATATCAGTATTATCTTAAATGAATAATTATCAGGTACAACGTGATATGATAAGGAGATATTGTATTACTGTAGGGTTGACTGGATGATGGGCTACCAGGGTATGGTTTGTCTGGCCGGGAATCAGGTCTGGTGGACTTGGGAGGTAGAGGATGTGTTCATTAAGGTCAAGAAAGGTAACAAGGTCGCCCTCAAGGAATATGCTAGGAAACTCCATGGACAGATTGATGACCTGGTTGTGAAGGTAGGTTGTTTGTGCTTATAAATTTAAGGGAAATATAATTAATCTAGATGGTTGTCATCTACAAAACATGTCTGTTTCAGTCTTCAAAGTTGCTTTATTATTGAATGTCTTTTTACCCTTTCCCTCATATAAAAGCCTTTTCACGCATTTGCAAACATAGGCATAGAAAGGCGTATTTATGGAGGAAAGAGTTAACCATTATAAAAGTCGATTAATACAAGTAAATATTCATGATGTCATTATTTCTTATTAAACCGCATATTCATTAGGTTATAGGTTAACAGTTTTGATCTTTATTAACCCTTTCCCTGTTTTAAGTTTAGTCCAAATTTCAGTACCTACTGAATATTCATTAAGAAAATAGTTATAAAGAAATATGGAACTTGGAACATTGCAGACATTTTAGAAAGCAGAGAAACATATTTATCAAATGCTATCAGCAAACAGAGCAGACCCTGATCAGACGGCTCCTCTAGGAGATGTCTGATCTGGGTCTACTCTGTTTGCAAATGCGTGAAAACATGTTTATATGAGGGAAAGGGTTAAAGGCCAAATTGTCATGTTTTTGCTGTCAATGTAGAAATGGGCAAATTTGTTTTACATTTGAAATACCTTTAAGACCTCAAACCATGTTACAAGTTGCAATATTTGTCATAAGGGTGATGCTCATGTGGGTGTCAGTGTGTTTAGCCCACTACTTCATTGATATACCTTTTAACACCATTGCAAACAGAGTAGACCCAGATCAGATGGCTCCTGTAGGATCCGGTTGATCAGGGTCTGCTCTGTTTGCTTATGAAGTAATATTGATCTTATTTTACCATTTTCTGACCGTGCCAAAATTCCCTGTTTTTATATACCATTAGAAAACTTCATGTAATTAATATTATTCATGGGCTACAGGGTTAATAAACAAATATTGTTTGAACATGATTGTATTAATTTTTGTGTTTTGTTTCTGCACAGATTCGGTCACCATTGTCCAAGAATGAACGTTCAAAGTTCAACTCAGTGTTGATCATTGATGTACATGCCCGTGACATCATCGACAGTTTTGTGAGAGACAGGTACGGAGAAAAATAATTGTAGTACATGCTTGTTTTATGTGCATATTTTTTCAGTAGTAAAGACATAAGCATATTTAGTTAGGTGGTCTATTAACCCTTTACTCTATAAATACGCCTTTCTATGTCTCTGCAAACAGAGTAGACACAGATCAGATGGCTGTCTGATCATGGTCTGCTCTTTTAGCTTGTGATATAATATAGATATGATTCTACAGTTTCTGTTATGGTAAAAAAATCCTGTGTCTATGTGCTGTTATAATAATTAATCTGATTGATATTCATGATATCATTATTTCTTACATGAATATTCATGGAGTAAAAGGTTGATATTCCTTATAGTGCAGTCTCACATGAAGTAACATTGCAATCAGCGAATCATTAGACTGTAACATAAATTACTATTAAAACGTACAATAAAACCTATTATTACATAAAAGTAAAAAAAACCTGGAAGTGAGTTGCTTAACCCTTTCCCTGGTCTATATTTATACCATATTTCAATACCTAGTCCTACTGAATATTGATAGAAAAATAGTTACAATGAAATATGGATGGTGAAACATTGTAGCCATTTTGGAAAGTAAAAAATAGATCTTTCCAATTCCACAAGCAAACAGAGCAGACCCTGATCAGATAGTCCCTACAGGAGCTGTCTGATCTGGGTCTACTCTGTTTGCAAATGTGTGAGAAGGCATTTATATCAGGGAAAGGGTTAATACAGGACAACAGTAATGGGAACAGCATTAGACTAATACCTTTCTTAATCCTTGACCTGATAGAGATGCATTCAATGTCTTTGCAAACAGAGTAGACCCAGATCAGATGGCTCCTGTAGGATCTGTCTGACTTGGGTCTGTTCTGTTTGCTGATGGAATTTGAAAAAATTATTTCTTTATTTTCTAAAATGGCTTCAGTGTTACATCTTCCATATTTTATTATACCTACTTTGTTCATGAATATTCAATTCATCTAAATTTATTCCAAATTTCAATACCTACTGAATATTCATGGACAAAATAGTTATAATGAAATATGGAAGGTGGAACATTGTAGCCATTTTGGAAACTAAAGAAACAGATCTTTCAAATTCCTATAGGAGCTGTTCTGATTTGGGTCTACTCTATAAATTTTGCAGATTCGTGAAAATGTGTTTATATGAGGGAAAGTGTTAAAGAGGCATTTGATGAGGGTCTACCCATTTTGATACTCTTTCAGTCTAATTCAAAGTTATCAAAACGGTGCCAAATTTGGGTCCATGCTTATAAAACTTTTAGTTGAGTCTGAGATCGTTCTCAAGTTTTTGATTGGTCAGATTTGAGCCTTTGGCTCAAATCTGACCAATCAAAAGCTTGAGAACCCAAATCTGACCAATCAAAAGCTTGAGAACGAAACTCAGACTCAACTAAAAGCTTTATAAGCATGGACCCTGATTATTTTGCTTTACAAACTGGTGGAGAAGGGAGTTTGGGTGTCTGAATACTTAATATCATTAATATAATCTTATTTTCAGTATCATGGATGCCAATGAGTTTGAATGGGAGTCCCAGCTGAGGTTCTACTGGGTGAAGGAACCAGATGAGTTGATGGTGCGTCAGTGTACTGGAGAGTTCGGCTATGGCTATGAATACATGGGACTGAATGGACGTCTCGTCATCACCCCTCTTACTGACAGAATCTACCTAACTCTTACACAGGTATGGCAAGTTGTTGGAGGGTACTGTACAGTAGAACCTGTCTTAAGTGGTCATTTATTTATTAAACATAATTGAGTTAAAAAGCAGGTGGTTGCTTAATGCAGGGCAAAAGTAATGCAGAAAGCTCCTACAGAAGCTTTCTGCATTACTTTTGACCTGCATTAAGCTACCACCTGCCTTACAGATCCATAATGGGACCTTTTTGATTTCTTACTTGGCTCTAGGGCTTACATGTCTGCCTCGACAGGATTTAGTGCAAGTATAAGAAGAAAAGTTTACACAGAAAATAACCGTAAACCTTTTTACGCATATAGAGTAGACCCAGATCAGACAGCTCCTGTCAGAACTGTCTGATCATGGTCTGCTGTCTTTGCTTACAACAGATGCTGCCTGATCTGGGTCTACTCTGTTTACTTACAACCGTGTTACAGGTCTCTGGTGTTTGCTATGACAATTAATTTCCTTGTTTTATGTGTTTTAATGGAAGAACTAAATTAATATTCTTAATTGGTGAAGACTTGTATGAATATTTATCCAGTAAAGAGTTAAATTTCAGAAAAAATTAGTTAATATTCTCACATGGATATTCATGGAGAAACTGGATAATAGTGAGGAATAGCAAAAATGACACTTTCTATACACTACTACCTCTTACAGACTGGATATATCTTGTTTATTTCAGGCTTTGTCAATGAAACTTGGTGGGGCACCAGCAGGACCTGCTGGAACAGGTAAAACAGAGACAGTCAAGGACTTGGCCAAAGCCTTGGGTCTACTGTGTGTGGTCACCAACTGTGGAGAGGGTATGGACTTTAAGGTAGGTCATCAGTGTTGATGATTGAAATGAAAATCTTCACCTGGATGTATTCCCTGTGCATTTAAACTTTAGCATGATGAGCCAATATTTGTCTGTAGAAAATGTCTTCTAATTCGGAGTTTCAGACTGTTTGGTTCCTGGTGAGATCTGGATCCAAACACATGCTTGCTAAAATTTTGTTATAAAGAGTGACTGATTTTTAGAACTTTCAGGTATCCTAATTATCGTAAATATTTTGATAGATATTATAATATATTGACAAATATATATATTTTGACAAAATTTAATGGCGACAATGAATCAAGAATGAGTTTAATCAGGGTCTACACTATAAGCTATTCTGTCAGTTTGATGTATAATGGTGAATATTAACTCATTCAGCTTTAAAAATGTGTGCAGAGAAGAGGGAATGAGGTGTCCTAATATTTTTGAGAAGTGTAGTTACATGTATTTGTATACGGTAGAATCTTCCTTAACTCTTTACTCCATAAATACGCCTTTCTATGCCTTTGCAAACTGTATACCCTGATCAGACGGCTCCTATAGGATCTATCTGATCAGGGTCTGCTCTGTTTGCTTATGATATCATGTGCCATTATTAGAATTATTCTAATTAATATTCAGAATGTCATTATTTTTTACATGAATATTCATGGAGTAAAGGATTAAATGACCATTCATTTATTGAACTTAGAAAGTCTTAAAAAGCAGATGGATGCTTAATGCAGGACAAAAGTAATGCAGAAAACTCCAATAGGATCTTTCTGCATTACTTTTGAGCTGCATTAAGCAACCACCTGCCTTAAAAACCAAGAACTAGACCTCTATTTAATTGACTTCTTAAGACAGGTTCTACTTTGATAATGTGTTTATTGCCACTGTTTTAACTTTTATAACATGTTTGTTGTTACTGTTTTAATTTTGATAACATGTTCATTGTTACTGTTTTAACTTTAATTATGCATTTGTTGTGTTCTAGGCTGTGGGTAAGATCTACTCTGGTCTGTGCCAGTGTGGTGCCTGGGGTTGCTTTGACGAGTTCAACCGTATTGATGTCTCTGTGTTGTCTGTCATCTCAACACAATTGAAGACCATCCAAAATGCCCTCATCTTGAAGCTGAAGAGGTTCCATGTGAGTGCATCAGTTACTTATTCTTACGCTATACATCATGAATATAAGAAATAATGACTGTATGAATGTCAGGTGGCTGAATTTTTATACGCCCGAAGGGACGTATTATGGTATGGCGCATGTCGTCCGTCCGTCTGTCTGTCTGTCCGTCTGTCCGTCCTACCGTCCGTCCGTCCGTCCGTCCGTTAGCAATTTCTTGTGCAACTAACTCCTCCTTTATTATTCAACATAATTTCTTCAAACTTTCAGGAATGATAGATACTGATGTGTAGTTGTGCATATCAGTGAGATAACTCTGATATCATTTTTCATTCTGGAGTTATTGCCCTTTGATAGTTTCGGGTAGCAATTTCTTGTGCAACTAACTCCTCCTTTATTTTTCAACATAATTTCTTCAAACTTTCAGGAATGATAGATACTGATGTGTAGTTGTGCATATCAGTGAGATAACTCTCATATCATTTTTCATTCTGGAGTTATTGCCCTTTGATAGTTTCGGGTAGCAATTTCTTGTGCAACTAACTCCTCCTTTATTTTTCAACATAATTTCTTCAAACTTTCAGGAATGATAGATACTGATGTGTAGTTGTGCATATCAGTGAGATAACTCTGATATCATTTTTCATTCTGGAGTTATTGCCCTTTGATAGTTTCGGGTAGCAATTTCTTGTGCAACTAACTCCTCCTTTATTTTTCAACATAATTTCTTCAAACTTTCAGGAATGATAGATACTGATGTGTAGTTGTGCATATCAGTGAGATAACTCTCATATCATTTTTCATTCTGGAGTTATTGCCCTTTGATAGTTTCGGGTAGCAATTTCTTGCGCAACTAACTCCTCCTTTATTTTTCAACATAATTTCTTCAAACTTTCAGGAATGATAGATATTGATGTGTAGTTGTGCATATCAGTGAGATAACTCTCATATCATTTTTCATTCTGGAGTTCTGGCCCTTTGATAGTTTCGGGTAGCAGTTTCTT
This sequence comes from Azorinus chamasolen, assembly GCA_963576725.1. Lineage (NCBI taxonomy): Eukaryota > Metazoa > Mollusca > Bivalvia > Cardiida > Solecurtidae > Azorinus > Azorinus chamasolen. The sequence goes on along the minus strand of OY755240.1, from coordinate 68,989,060 downwards.
GTGCAACTAACTCTCCTTTATTTTTCAACATAATTTTATAGAACAGCCTTCGGGCGTATATTGCCCCGTCTTGCGGTGCTCTTGTTTATGTCATATGAACAAGAGAATATTTGGCCATGACTGAAACTGTAGAATCAGATGTATACTATTTCATAAACAATAAAAGAAGACAGTGATCAGATGGCTCCTACAGGAGCTGTCTAATTTGGGTCTAATCTGTTTTTAAAGGCGTTAAAAGGCGTATGTATTAGGTAATAGGGTTAGACATGAGTTTTTAATCCATTACTTCATAAATATGCCTTTCTATGCCTTTGCAAACAGAGTAAACCAAGATCAGACAGCTCCTACAGGATCTGCTCTGTTTGCTTATGATATAATATAGATCTGATTCTACAGTATAAAGATTCTTGTGTACATTTGCTGTTATAACAGTTATTACAGTTATTCTGATTACCCTTTCCTTCATAAATATGCTTTTGAAAACATTAGACTCAGATTAACCCCTTTCCCTCAATAATGTTTTCACGCATTTGCAAAAGAGTAAACCCAGATCAGACGGCTCCTATAGGAGCCATCTGATCAGGGTCTGCTCTGTTTGCTTATGGAATTTGAAATATCCTGTTTCTTTAGTTTCTAAACTGGCTACAATGTTCCATCTTCCATATTTCATTATAATTATTTTGGCCATGAATATTCAGTAGGTATTGAAATTCTGAATAAACATAGAACAGGGAAAGGGTTAACTCTGCTTACCTGGTATCTCATCAGAATCCAATTTGTTGGACAGTCTAACTATATATTAGGAGATATTGTAGATTGCAGCAGTTGTCAGCTACTTAACATGCATAAGTTTGTATATTGCTTCTTTCTCTGACAGTTTGAGGGTCAGGAAATCAACATTGATGGCAGAGTGGGTATCTTCATCACCATGAACCCTGGATATGCCGGGCGTACCGAGCTGCCAGAGTCTGTGAAGGCCCTGTTCCGACCTGTGGTGGTCATTGTGCCCGACTTGCAGCAGATTTGTGAGATCATGTTGTTCTCAGAGGGTTTCCTTTTGGCCAAGGTAAGAAAAAAACGGAGAAATTTAAAAAGTGTTTGATTTTTCTAAAGTCAGATCTTGATCCCTGAATAAGGTAGCTATACTTTGTTTTCATACAATGCATATGTGAAATTAGATCCATATTGCTTCATAAGCAAACACAGCAGACCCTGATCAAAGGGCTCCTATAGGAGATATCTGATCCAGGTTTGCTCTTTTTGCGAAGGCGTTAAAAAGCGAATCTATGGAGTAAAGTATAAATAATGTTTTTTTTGTTCTGTGTTCAGATTCTGGCCAAGAAGATGACAGTGTTGTACAAACTGGCCAAGGAGCAGCTGTCTAAGCAGTACCACTACGACTTTGGTCTCCGTGCCCTCAAGTCTGTGCTTGTGATGGCAGGAGAGCTGAAGAGAGGAGCACCAGATCTGCATGAGGTGAGTTAAGTTACCAGGATTGGCTGTATACAAGAGAGATAATGCAAGCTCTGTTAATAATAAAGAGGAAAAATAGGTAATATTCTTAATGCATTAAATAAGAAATTGTACTGAGTCAGTTCATGCAATTAGGCAAACTGCTAGTATCATGTTTGTATCTTTGAAAGAAAAAGTTGATTCCTACTTTGATTTGATTTTAAGTTTTTAACATTACCTTAGTTTTGTTGTACAGTTGAACCTCTTTAACCCTTTCCCTCATATAAACGTGTTTTCACACATTTGCAAACAGAGTAGACCCAGATCAGATGGCTCCTAAAGGAACCGTCTGATCAGGGTCTGCTCTGTTTGCCAATGGAATTTGATACATGTTTCTTTACTTTCTATAATGGCTACAATGTTCCACCTTCCATATTTCGCTATAACTATTTAACCCATGAATATTCAGTAGGTATTGAACATTTGGAATAAACATAGAACGGGGAAAGGGTTAAATTGGGAGCTTTCTGCATTAATTCTGTTCTGCATTAACCTAACCAGTGTCTTAACCCATTCCCTCATAGGCTATTTTTAGATCCAACCTCTTTGAATAAATCTACCGAAAAGGAGCATTAACTAGAGAAAAGGAACATTTTAGAATTTTGTAGTTCTGAAACCATTGTGATAAATAGAGCATTTGCTCCTAAGGAGCAAAAGCTCTATTTATCACAATTGTTTCAAAAAGTGACTTTTACAGAGGCGTAGAAAGGCGTATTGATGGAGGAAAGGGTTACAGAGGCAGAATTAGATTTCTTTGAAGTTGCTACTGCAGAAAGCTCTTGCCTTATGACATTTGTTTGGTACATTAAAATCCCTCTAAACCATAATCTTAGTAAAGAGGAAGTTGGATATTTTTAAGCTTAACCCTTTCCTCCATGAATAGTCATGTAAGAAATAATGACGTCAAGAATATTAATCAGATTAATTTATTATAATAGCACATGGTCACAGGAAATTTTGACCATGGCAGGTACTGTTGAATCATATCTATATTGTATCATAAGCAAACAGAGCAGATCCTGATCAGACTGCTCCGTTAGGAGCCGTCTGATCAGGGTATACTCTGTTTGCAAAGGCGTAGAAAGGCTTATTTATGGAGTAAAGAGTTAATACAGGATGACAGTCATGCAGAAATCTCCATTGGGAGCTTTAGCTTTCTGCATATCCTTTATCCTGCATTAAGCTGCGACCTGTAATAAAAACTGGCATTTATACATCTGGTGTAGGGGGGTTTTACTGCATGTTTATTAATGTTTTATTCAGGACGTGGTGTTGATGAGAGCCCTCAGAGATATGAATCTGCCTAAGTTTGTGTTTGAGGATGTGCCACTGTTCTTGGGTCTGATTGGCGACTTGTTCCCAGGTCTGGACTGCCCACGTGTCAGATACCCCAACTTCAATGATGCTGTGGAGGCTGTCCTTGAGGACAATGGCTACCAAATGCTGCCAGTTCAGGTACAGTAAACAGGAGCTAGCAAACATAACCTTTTACCTTTTCAGGTCTTTGCAAACACAGTAGATGTAGATGAGGCAGGCCATGTAGTAACTGTCTGGTGAGGGTCTGCTCTGTTTGCTTATAGAATATAAAAATCTGATTCTTGTTTCCAAAATGGCCAAAGAAGGTCCGTGCTCATTGGCCATTATAAAACTTATATTAATTGATATACATAAATTATTGTATGAATATTCATGAGGCAAGGGGATAAATGAGAGGTTTCATGAGTAATTTCATATGATGTAGATATGATGTAGACCCTAACCCAAGTCTCCTACATGGCAACTGATCTAGATATTTAATGTTTTCTAAGGTAGATGATAAAGTGCTGCCACTTTGATGAGTGTCAAACAATGTTGAGACCAATGGTCCGATACGAGGAGGGAGAAGAGCTTACTTCTATAGATCTACAATTTGCATTGCCCTAATACTAGCTCTGTCATGGAATGACTTAATCCTTTCCTACATAGGCTATTTTTAGACCCAACCTCTTTGAATGAATCTACCCAAAAAAACTACTGTGCTGAAAATATAAAATAAAGAAATCTATTACCATGGTAGTAAACAATCAGATCAATAACATTTAAACAAACAGAGCAGACCCAGATCAGACAGCTCCTGGAGGAGCTGTCTGATCTGGGTCTACTGTTTGCAAAGGATTTAAAATGGCAGGGTTTAAGGTGTGTATCTTTGATGCTGAACTTGCAATAATCAGAACCTTTTTGATTTTGATCACAGGTGGATAAGGTGGTACAGATGTACGAGACCATGATGACTCGTCATACCACCATGATAGTTGGACCCACAGGAGGTGGCAAGTCTGTTGTCATTAACACACTGTCCCAAGCACAGACCAAGTAAGTATATTAATCCATTACCCTTTAGCATAATGAACAAATTTTTACCTACTTAACATTTTATAATGATGATAATAAACACTTTTTTTCCGAATTTTCAGTCACTTGACCTTTATCAAAAAACAATTCTGCATGAATTCAACTAAATGGGTCTCCATTATGATAGGAAATGAAAGATGTTGGCGTCGTCCATCCAGGGACAATGTTACGTCATTTCCTGAATGATGTGACGTCGTTTCCTGAAAAAACAACACCATTCATCTACATACAGCAAGAACAAATACACACATCGACTCAATAAACTCACAGCAATTAAAAAAATAATGGAATCATGAATATTAATTAGATCAAATTTTATAATGGATATGGGCGTTTTTGTCGTCATAGAAACTGTAGAATCATGTCTATAGTATTGTGTAAGCAAACGGAGCAAACCCTGATCAGACAGATCCTACTGGAGCCATCTGATCTGGGTCTTCTCTATTGGCAATGGCGTAGAAAGTCATATTTATTGAGAAAAGGATTAAGATACAAACTAAGTATTTCATTAAATTTTCAGTATGGATATTAAGCATATGAGATGTTGGCTTACTCCAGATTTCATTCATTTGCAAAATGGATGAACATGTTTTCATAAATTTATCTGTTAACCTTTGCATTGTCAATACAAGTAAAGAAATTGATGCTATTACACCTGGGTCCATGCTTATAATACTTTTAGTTGAGTCTGAGTACGTTCTCAAGCTTTTGATTGGTCAGAGGCTCAAATCTGACCAATCAAAAGCTTGAGAACTCAAATCTGACCAATCAAAAGCTTGAGAACGAAACTCAGACTCAACTAAAAGCTTTATAAGCATGGACCCTGATATTAGCTCTGAGCACAATGCTAGCTGTGATAACCAATGCAAACAGTTTTTGTTCAGATGAGAAGTTGAGTAACTTCGTATTTCATGCGAAGAAAAAGTAGAGAAACGGTGAAAAAAACAACATTTTTTTTAACCCTTCACTTCACAAATATGCTTTTCTACGCCTTTACTAACAGAGTAGACCCAGATCAGACAGGTCCTGTAGGAGTTGTCTGATCAGCTTCTGCTCTGTTTGCTTATGATATAATATAGAAATGATTCTAAAGTTTCTCCTATGGCAAAAAATGCCTGTGTTTATATAAATACTATTATAAGAATTCAACTCGTTAATATTCATGACATCATTATTTCTTGTATGAATATTCATGGAGTATAGGGTTAACTAGAAGCAGGCAATGCTATTTCCGTAGTAAGAAGGTCTGCATTGATTAATGTTTGTGTTACAGACTGGGCACCCACACCAAGCTGTTCACCATCAACCCTAAAGACAGAAGTGTGATTGAACTGTACGGAATCCTGGACCCCATCACCCGTGACTGGACCGATGGTCTCCTCTCCAACATCTTCAGAGAAATAAACAGACCAACAGACAAGAACGAGAGGAAGTACATTGTGTTTGATGGAGACGTTGATGCATTGTGGGTAGAGAACATGAACTCTGTCATGGATGATAATCGACTGCTGACACTGGCCAATGGTGAAAGAATCCGTCTACAGAAACACTGTGCTCTGTTATTTGAGGTATACACATGACAATGGTCCATGTATATATAGATTGCCAAGTGTAAATCAGAGGCAAAAAATAGAAGTTTATTAATACTACAGTAAAACCTCTCTATAACGGCCACTGAATTACGTCAAGTATTTTGTGTTAAAGGCGGGTGACTGCTTAAAGCAAAGTGAAATTAAAACAGAACACTCCTATAGGAGCGTTCCGTTTTTAGTTTCACCTTGCTTTAAGCAGCCACCTGTCCTAAATACCTGTAGAATCATAATCTACACTATTTTATATGCAAATTAACCCTTTACCTGATAGTGACGCCTTTGCAAACCGAGTAGACCCAAATCAAATGGCTCCTGTAGGAGCTGTTTGATCTGGATCAGCTCTGTTTACATATGGAATTATATAGATCTGATTTTACAGTTACCCCCATATTCAAAATCCCCAGTGTGCATATCGAGGGCTTGGTGCAAAACTATTCTAACTCCTTCACAAAGTGAAGGAGTTAGAATAGTTTTGCACCAAGCCCTCGATATGCCATTATAAAGATTCAACTAATAGATATTCATGATGACATTTTATTGTATAAATATTCATCAGGTAAAGGATAAAAACACTAGAATTATACTTTCAAGTGTCCCTTGTAGAGAGCTTTTGCTGTATGTTTTATCTCATGAAGTAAGAGTGTAGATGTTAAACATATTGCTTTTAACCCATTCCCTCATAGGCTATTTTTAGATCCAGCCTCTTTGAATAAATCTACCGAAAAGGAGCATGAACTAGAGAAAAGGAAAATTTTAGAATTTTGTAGTTCTGAAACCATTGATAAATAGAGCATTTGCTCCTGTATGAGCACATGCTCTATTTATCACAATGGTTTCAAAAAGTGACTTTTACAGTGACCTTGAAAGGCGTATTTATGGAGGAATTGGTTAAATAGGAAATTGCTTGTCAGTTGGTTTGTTCTGTTTTTGGTTGTTTGTTCTTTTCAAATGTTAGGTTATTCTTTTTCTTCTGACATAGAATTCGTGCATTTTGTTTTTCAGGTGTTTGACTTGCAGTATGCTTCGCCTGCCACTGTCTCTCGCTGTGGTATGGTCTATGTGGATCCCAAGAACCTGGGCTATTACCCATTCTGGCTAAAGTGGTCCAACAGTCGCACCAACAAGCTGGAGAAGGACAATATGATGCGACTGTATGAGAAGTATGTGCCTACACTCATTGACATGGTGGTGGAGGGCTTAGTAGATGGCCGACAGGGCGAGAAGATGAAAACCATTGTGCCTCTCACCAACCTCAACATGGTACGTTCATCTTGGAGATTCATATCCATGCTTTTGTGTTTATCCCCTTACTCCATAAATATGCTTTTCTACACCTTTGCAAACAGAGCAGACCCAGATCAGATGGCTCCTGTAGGAGCTGTCCGATCTGGGTCTGCTGTGTTTGCTTATGACATAATATGGATAGAGTCTATATCATAATATAGAGTCTACAGATTCTGCTATGGCCAATAGACTAGTTTCCCACTTAGGCTATTTTTAGACCTAACTTCTTTCATAAAATCTACCAAAAAGGAGCATTAACTAGAGAAAAGGAAATTTTCAGAATTGTGTAGTTTTGAAACCATTGTGATAAATAGAGCATTTGCTATTTATCACAATGGTTTCACAAAGTGACTTTTACAGAAGCATCAAAAGGCGTCAATATGCGGGAATGGGCTAATGTGTCCATATGCTATTATAATTATTAATTTTATTAACTTTTATGATGTTTATAATTCTTTCATGAATATTCATTGAGTGAAGGGTTAAATTATTCTGTGAATAACTGTCTTTATTGTGTGTAAAGAAGAGTTCATGATACTAATAACTGGACTGTATACACCACAAAAAGTGCTTCATCTGTTTGATAGATACATTCAGAGGTCCAGATAAGATGCGTAAATTAAAACATTTTCAAGAATAGCTCCTTTATTTCTCCACCAAACCCTATACTGTGACCACTCTGTAGAGTCATCTCTTTGAAACGATCCTAAAGAGTGGTCACAACGTAGGGTTTGATGGAGAAATGACAACTGTAGTATTTGGGTCTGCACCTTTATCTGTAACTCTCTACATTATACCTCATCTATTCTTTTTTCATTATGCCCCCCAGATCAGATCTGGGGGGCATAGTGTTTTTGCCCTGTCTGTCTGTCTGTCTGTCTGTCTGTCTGTCTGTCTGTCTGTCTGTCTGTCTGTCTGTCTGTTTGTCTATTTGTCTGTTTGTTTGTCAGCAACTTTAACATTGGTCATAACTTTTGAGCCAGTACAGATACAGACTTGATATTTGGCATGCATATGCATCTCATAAAGCCACATATTTTGAGGGGTAACATGTCAAGGTCAAGGTCATCCTTCAAGGTCAGAGGTCAAATATATAGGTCAAATCACTGACTTTAAAATTGGCCATAACTTTTAACCAATGGAGATAGAGACTTGATATTTGGCATGCTTGTGTATCTTATGAATGTGCACATTTTTAGGGATGACATTTCAAGGTGATGGTCATCCTTTAGGGTCAAAGGTAAAATTGGGTGGGGGCATAGTGTTTCACAAACACATCTTGTTCTGCTTTGTTTTCTCTTTACAAATTATTTTCTCTTCCTTTACCAAAGTACAGTTTGAGCGTGAAGTACTTTTAGATCCTAATGACACACCTGGTTACACACCCGGTTGCTAGGCATCTCACCTGACCTGTTTTCAAATGAGGCTACTAATTACCACATATAATTCAAAGTTTTACTGAGACATTGTTAGAGATTTTACACTTCAAGTGTGAGACACACATCATTGCAACATATCCCTGAATATTCACAGAAAGTATGACCTTTTCGGATTTTGGAATAGTCCATTCAAAAAATCAGTATTGAAGGGGTTTACTTTAGTCTGCTGAGCAAACTTTTGTCAGTTGAAAACATTGCCTTATTCAGTTTTCACATTTGACTAATCTTGCATTTCTTTTCAGAAGTACTATTAAAGATGCAAGCAGTTTTGCACCTTATCTCGGTCCAAACTGTTCACAAACGTAATTGTGGTTTTGCCGTAACATTCTAAAAGCTCATTTATTTCCTCACTTTTTGCCAGGTTACCCAGTTGGCCAATATGTTAGACTCTCTGCTCTGCAAGGAGCTTGGAGAGGCGGATGAGCTAGAGGCCGTGTTTGTTCAGGCCCTCACCTGGTCTATAGGTGCAGGCCTGCTAGAGGATGGCAGGATCAAATTTGATGCCACTGTGAAATCTCTGGCAGCCATGTCCAACATCACTGATGATGATAAACACTTTGCTGGACTAGGTATGTTTGTATAGAAGTAACAGTTATGTTTCCTTCTAATGCTCCCATCATTTGAACAATACCAGATATAAATTGAAAGTCCTGTAAAACTGACCAACGTATGATAAAGTATTTCTAACTCAAGATAGCTTTTAACCCTTCCCCTGTTCAATATTCATAAAAGAAAACATGACATCATGAATATTTATAAGCTGTAGTTTTAAAGACATGTTTTGGTTTGACAAAAACTGTAGAATCAGATCTATATAATGTAAAGCAAACAGAGCAGACCCTGATCAGATGGATCCTATGGGAGCCATCTGATCTGGATCTACTCTGTTTGCATATGCGTGAAAATGCATTTATATTAAGAAAATGTGGAACTGTAAAAGGTAACAAATCATTTAAACCATTGCCTTAACCCATTCCCTCATAGGCTATTTTTAGATCCAACCTCTTTGATTGAATGTACCGAAAAGGAGCATTCACTAGAGAAAAGGAAAATTTTTAGAATCGCATAGTTCTGGAACCAATGTGATAAATAGAGCATTTGCTTTGCTCTGTTTATCACAATGGTTTCAAAAAGTGACTTTTACAGAGGAGTAGAAAGGGATATTTATTATTATTGATCTGGGTTTACACTGTCTTCAAATGTCAGTACACTCATATTCTCAGTCAAAGGGTTTATTTCTTTAACCCTTTCCCTCATATAAATGCTTTTTCACACATTTGCAAACAGAGTAGACCCAGATCAGATGGCTCCTATAGGAGCCGTCTGATCAGGGTCTGCTCTGTTTGCTAATGGAATTTGATAGATCTGTTTCTTTACTTTATAAAATGGCTACAGTGTTCCACCTTCTATATTTCATTTGACATTATGATTCCTTTGGCCATGAATATTCAGTAGGTATTGAAATTTGGAATAAACATAGAACAGGGAAAGGGTTAATGAAAATTTTATATATGTAAGACTCAAAGATCGAGGGCCGATTCAAAAATCGTGGGCCGTTTGCTCCCAAATCCTTGGCCGATTTATGACCCACAAAAAAACACATCCTACCTGACAAAATACACAGATCACAAATTTGATATAGATCTTAATGCCCACGGCAAAGTAATGGCGTTCCATGCTCATTAAATATGCAAATAGATATAAAATTTTAAAACTTTAGATCTATATAGACTGGCGGAGTTAAAGAAAATAAAATGTCCAAATAATGGTGGCACGAAATGATACAACTTCAAAACGAAAAACGTTGTGCGTAAATTACGTCATATTTTTTCAACCGTAGACATCGGAGTGAAACTAGATCTAGTTCAGAACCGGAGACAACTGATGTCAAAAGATCTGAACCCCAATTGGTTCTGGAAAGAGATGGAGTTTATAACAGAAGTTGCCTGACTAAAGGCTTAAAATCCTATGTGGTGGCTATTAAAGCGCCTTTCAAGATTTCAGAAAACAGGCCACAATTTCGGATTGGCCCACAAATTTCGAATCGGCCCTTGATCTGGGACAGACCCATGATTTGAGTCTTGCATATATACTGAATCTACATTGTATTTCTTTGTTTTCTGAATAGGAGAGTTGCCTACAGCGCAGGCAACCCTGTACGAGTACTTCTTTGACACTGAGCAGAAGCAGTGGATTCCATGGACAAAACTAGTGCCTAAGTATATCCACGCCCCTGAGAGGAAGTTCAATGAGATTTTAGTACCAACTGTTGACACAGTCCGAACCACGTGGATCCTTCGTCTGATGGTGGGCATCAAGAGGCCAGTGGTGTTGATAGGAGAGACAGGTACCTCCAAATCAGCCACTATTGCCAACTTCCTGAGAACTCTTGACCAGGATTCACATGTGAGTTATTAGTGTGATACTGAAATGTACTGAAAACTGTTTTAACCCTCAACTCCATATATACACTTTTGACACTTTACAAACACAGCAGAGTCATGTCAGCTGCTGTATGTCTGCTTTGTTTGCCTTTGACATAGTATAGATCTGATTCAGAGTTTTTATTCTGTCATGATTAAAAAATCCTTTATTCGTATACCATTATACCTAATCAGGGTCTGCACTGTTTGCTTATAGAATAATATAGATATGAATCTACAATTTCTGCCATGAACAAAATTTCCTCTAATCATGAGAATCCATCTAATTAATATTCATAATGTTATTATTTCTTAAATACATGAATACTCATGGAGTAATGTTTATCTTACAAACCAATTACATTCAATACATCTGTAAATGATGTGCTCTTCTTGCAGTTGCTGTTGAACATGAACTTCTCCAGCAGAACCACATCACTGGATGTACAGCGTAACTTAGAGGCCAACGTTGAGAAGAGAACTAAGGACACATACGGTCCTCCACCTGGCAAACGTTTACTGATCTTCGTTGATGATATGAACATGCCACAGGTCTGTAAAAAAGTATTTTACAGGTTTGGTAGAGAAATAAAAAAGTTATTCTTGAAATTGTTTTAATTTACACATTTTAGAAACTCAGTCAATAATAAGAGTAGGGCATCGCGTCCGGGTTTCTCTGTATCCTCTCCCCTCTCTCTCGGGCGTACAATTAGCCCAAAGTGAGCAGAAACGGACGTTAATCAACACAAACAAACAAACATCTTATCTGGATATTTGTTTATAGATGTAGCATTCAGAGAATGTCAGACTGCCAATCTTGTTTATTGGACCTATATTAGTGTTACATTAGAATGGCTGCTCCAGAACAGAAAGGAGGAGAGTTTGTAACAATTCTATGAGTCATATCTTAGCATGACAGATATAATCCTGGTGAGAGGTCCATATAAGATGTGTAAATTAAAACGTTTTCAAGATTAACTCCTTTATTTCTCCAGCATACCCTATAATGTGACCACTCTTTAGAATCATCTTTGATGATTCTAAAGAGTGGTCACAACATAGGGTTTGTTGGAGAAAGGAAGATTTTAGTATCTGAGTACGCACATTTATCTGTTGCTCTGATTGATAATTAGACTTTTGCACAAAATTGAATTGCTTCATTACTATCAAATGCTTTTGCAGCAGAAATGTTATCTGCTTTAATGAAAAAAAAGTTTTATTCCTGTGCTCACATACTCTATGTGTCTAGCAGTTTAGATTTTTCATCAGTTCATCAATTGTTTTCAAATTTTCTGCAGGATAACAAGTACAATGTCCAGTTGCTTGGTTATTTCTCTGTAAGTTCACAACTATGGTAGCCAATAGCCCAAAGATCCGTTATATCTCTGCAATTATATGCAGAGCTCCAGATAAGATGCGTAAATTTAAATATTTTCAAGCATAACTCCTTTATTATTCCATCAAACCTTATACTGAGACCACTCTTTAAAATCGTCTGGAAGAGATGATTCTAAAGAGTGGTCACAGTAAAGGGTTTGGTGGAGAAATGACGATTTTAGTATTTGGGTACGCATTGTTATCTATAGCTCTGTATATGTGTATGGTACACAGCTGCAAATCAATGTTTTATTTCTCTGTAGGTGGACAAGTATGGTACTCAGCAGCCAATTGCTCTGCTGAAGCTTCTGCTTGAGCGTGGAGGCTGTTATGACCGTGGTAAGGATCTGAACTGGAAGAACATGCGAGACATCGGCTACCTTGCTGCTATGGGTAAAGCAGGAGGTGGTAGGAATGAGACTGACCCAAGATTCGTCTCATTGTTCAGTGTGTTCAACATGACCTTCCCCTCAGATGACTCTCTCTTCCTCATTTATAACTCCATCCTAACGGGTCACACCCATGCCATGTCCCCAGATATACAGGGTACTGTGTCTACCATCACCAGAATGACCATGGCTCTCTACAGGTAATCACTGTCATTGAAGTTTTAATCTCAACCCATTACCTCATAACCTATTTTTAGATCTAACATATTTGAATAAATCTACCAAAAAGGAGCATTTACTAGAGAAAAGGAAATTTTTCGAATTGTGTAGTTCTGAACCCATTGTGATGAATAGAGCATTTGTTCCTATGGAGTAAATTGCTCTATTTATCACAATGGTTTCAGAGGTGTCAAAAAAAGTCAATATGAGGGAATGGGCTAAACCTACTGTGTAAATGTTTGTTTGCCTTATCCTTGGTCTGCTTCATTTTCAACCCTTTACCCGACAAATATTTGTGTAAGAAATAAGAACATCATGAATATATAGTTGCTGAAATTTTATAATGGCATATTGTAACACAGGAAGTTTGGGATATGGCAGAAACTTTAGCTTATCTATATAATTCCATAAGCAAACAGAGCAGACATCGATCAGACAGGCTCCCCCCTGTTTGCACAAGCATTAGAAGACGTCTCAAACAAGAAAAAAGGTTATTTAACCCATTACCTCATGATAGGCCATTTTTAGATACAACCTTTTTGAATAAATCTACCCAAAAGGAGCATTACCTAGAGAAAAGGAAACATTTAGAATTTTGTAGTTTGAAACCATTTTGATAAATAGAGCATTTGCTCCTACAGGAGCAAATGCTCTATTTATCACCATGGTTTCACAAAGGGACTTTTCCAGAGTCACCAAAAGTCATCAATATGAGGGAATGGGTTAACAACAATGTGTATATGCAATTGATTTGTCTAACCCTTTCCTCCATATATACGTTTTTCTCACAAACTGAGAAGATCAAGATCAGATGGCCCCTGTAGAAACAATCTGATCAGGGTCTGTTCTGTTTGCTTATGATATTACAATAGATCTGACTCAACAGTTTCGACCAATACCAAAAAAGGCCTATGAACATATGCCATTATAAATATTCACGATGTCAGAATTATTGAATGATTATTACCTGTGATTACCCTAAGTATCTGGGCACCCACTCTCAATTATCCATGGTTTTGTAAAGCTGAATTTGTAAAGCTGAATAAGTCAACTTGGCACTATGACATTAACCCTTACCCAGTTCTATGTTTATTTCAAATTTCAATACCTGATATACTGAATATTCATGGACAAAATAGTTATCATGAAATATGGAAGATGGAACATTGTAGCCATTTAACCCTTCGCTTGCTATTCACGTCAATATACCTACCTGTAAATAGTGAAGACCCAGATGAGACAGCTCCTGCAGGAGCTGTCTCATCAGGGTCTGCACTATTTACAAGTTGATTGTGCATCCAGTGCACTCCACAGCAGTGATTGCACAGCGAAATACTTGTACACAGTGAAGATATATGTAATTATACAACAGGGCATGGATAAAGAAGGAGAAATGTATTTTAAAATTCAGCAAACGAAGGGTTAAATTTCATTAGCAAACAGAGCAGACCCTGATCAGTCGGCTCCTGGGTCTACTCTGTTTGCAAATGTGTGGAAAGACGTTTATACGTACGCAGGAAAGGGTTAAACTGGCATATTAGCAAACAGTGTAGATCATGAACAAACTGTTCCTTCAGGAGGAGTTTGATCTGGGTCTGCATTATTAGCCTAAGGTATCAGTCTAAATACATTGGGTAATTAGGGTACGTAAGTAAACACTGTAGATCCAAGCTGTGTGCATACTTTTACTGTATTTTAGGAGAAGTGGGAGGTATAGTAGATAAGAGAATTGCAATAGATGACACTTTTTTCAAATTTAAATGTGTGAAGCGTAAATATCTTTTTGGTGTCTGGAATTTTGCCCCGGTGGCCTTTTATCCCTTCCATAAAAACTGCATAGCGGAACTTTGCCCCGTTCTCATTTTGCATACGCAGAGTTTTTATTGATGAGGCAAAAGGCCTCTGATGCAAAATTCCGAGATTCATCTTTTTCATTCTTGCTTTGTAATGTCAGCAACTTTTATTCACTTGAAACTTTTTATCTGCTACCAGCACCATAGTGAAAGAGCTCCCACCAACTCCATCCAAGTTCCACTACATCTTCAACTTGCGTGACTTATCGCGTATCTACCATGGCCTGTGTCTGACTACGTCAGACCGCTTTACCAAGGTGGACCAGTTTGTTAGGGTGTGGAGGAATGAGTGCCTCAGAGTCATTGGCGACAGGCTTATTAATACCACTGACAAAGACCTGCTCAATGTAAGTAGCTAAAACAAAAAGGAAAAATTGTGAAAAAATTGGTTGTTAAACATTGCTACAGCAGTATCATGTTTAGCTCATCTGTTTTTCAAAGAAAAAAATACGAGCTATTGTCGTAACTCCGACATCCGCATTGTCGTTGTCATTTTCGTCTTTAACATTAACTTTGATGTTGGCGGCTACAATCAAATCAAGAATTCAGCTAACAAATATTCATGATTGAATTCTTAACAGGACAACATCAAAATACTTCTGGATGACAATTTCAAGACAAGCACGGAGTATGCCATGCGCAACCCAATTCTGTTTGGTGACTTCCGTACGGCTCTAGAAGAAAGCGAGCCTAGACTATACGAGGACATACAAGACTACGATGCTGCAAAGGCACTGTTCCAGGAGGTGAGTAACATTTAAGGGCTCTTTATCTTATCCTTTAGCTCATGGATACACATTTTAATGCTTTTGCAAACAGAGTAGATCCAGATCAGATGGCTTCTGTAGAATCCATTCCCGCATATTGACACCTTTTGACGCTTCTGTAAAAGTCACTTTGTGAAACCATTGTGATAAATAGAGCATTTGCTCCACAGGAGCAAATGCTCTATTTATCACAATGGTTTCAAAACTACTCAATTCTGAAAATTTCCTTTTTTCTAGTTAATTCTCCTTTTTGGTAGATTTATTCAAAGAGGTTAGGTCTAAAAATAGCCCAAGTGGGAATGGGTTAAAGGTAAGCAGTAAGCAATGGTATAGAAACATGTAAATGATTACCAATATCAAAACACAAGCAATTTAATTTTCAAAGGCTTGAACAAGTATTGAGCGCAATTGCTATTTCATATTGTAATACGGTATCTTTGACTATCTATGGGATCAAATATTGACATTTTCAGATGAAATTCACATACTAGGGCACCCTCACCAGGTGGAGCATAGGTTTTAAAATTGTGCGACCTTGACCTACTGGTGTTCGACTGTAGATCTGATTCTACAGTTTCTGTCATGGCCAAGGATTCATATATATGACATTATCTTTAACACTCCTCCTGATGAATTTATTAAAACTGGTTGAGGTTTAATACTTTCGATAATAAAAATGTAGACATTTATACTTGCTGTCAAACTTTTGGTTTAATTTTCACATCCTGTATATGTGAATTTATGTACGGACAATATATACATTTATATATGTATATTTATATTTATGTACGGACAATTCTATACATTTATATATGTATATTTATATTTATGTACGGACAATTCTATACATTTATATATGTATATTTATATTTATGTATGGACAATTCTATACATTTATATATGTATATTTATATTTATGTACCATCATAAAACTTCAGCTTTTTATGATTTTCATTGCTTGTCATAGGATCCATCTAAACAGGGTTACTTTGCTTATGGAATTATATAGATTTGATTATACAGTATCTGACAGGGCAAAAGAAAACATGTGTTCATACGCCATTAGAAAAAAATCTGCTAATTAACATTCATTATGCCATTGTTTCTTACGGAAATACTCATCAGGGAAAAAGTTAACCCTTTCCTCCATATATACGCCTTTCTACCCTTCTGTAAAGGTCACTTTTTGAAACCATTGTGATTAATAGAGCATTTGCTCCATAGGAGCAAATGCTCTATTTATCACAATGGTTTCAATACTGCACAATTCTAATTTTTTCCTTTTCTCTAGTTAACGCTCCTTTTTAGTAGATTTATTCAAAGAGGTTGTGTCTAAAAATAGCCTATGAGGGAATAGGTTCAATGAACATTTTTATGAACTCATTATAGATTGCTGAGGAGTACAATGACAGTCACACGGCCATGAACCTCGTCCTGTTTGACGATGCCCTGGAACATTTGACCCGTATCCACAGAGTTATTCGTATGGACCAAGGTCACGCTCTGCTTGTCGGTGTCGGGGGTAGTGGCAAACAGAGCTTGTGTAAACTGGCCTCGTTCACAGCTGGCTGTGAAGTGTTTGAAATTCAGCTAAGCAGAGGCTATAATGAACAGTCATTCCGTGATGATCTGAAAATCTTATACAATAAACTGGGTACAGAAAACAAGAAGATGGTGTTCCTGTTCACAGACCAGCATGTGGCGGAGGAAGGTAAGAATGATGAGCTTGGCAGCTCCAGAAATGGGTATAACCCTTTACTCTATAAAGATGCCTTTGCAAACAGAGAAGACCCAGATCAGACAACTCCTGCATGAGCTGTCTGATCAGTATCTGCTCTGTATACTTTCGATATAATATAGATATTCTACAGTTTCTGCCATGGCCAAAACATCCTGTGTCCATATGCTATTATAACAAGGTTATTAATATTCATGACGTCCTTGATATCTTACATGAATATTCATGGAGTAAAGGGTTAATAATAATAATTATATTATCACAGAACAGAGTTCAAGACAAGATGCATAAGTTAAAACATTTTGAAGAATAACTTCTTTATTTCTCCACCAAAACCCTATGTTGTGACCACTCTTTTGAATTGTCTCTTCAAGATGATTCTGAGGCGTAGTCACAACATACAGTTTGGTGGAGAAACGCCGATTTTAGTATTTGAGTATGCACTTTTGCTCTAACG
This sequence comes from Azorinus chamasolen, assembly GCA_963576725.1. Classification (NCBI taxonomy): domain Eukaryota; kingdom Metazoa; phylum Mollusca; class Bivalvia; order Cardiida; family Solecurtidae; genus Azorinus; species Azorinus chamasolen. The sequence goes on along the minus strand of OY755240.1, from coordinate 68,971,619 downwards.
GTCAACAGGAGTCGTCTGATGATCGGATTAGGGTGTGCTCTGTTTGCTTATGAAATTATGATAGGTCTGTCTGTATAGTTTCTACCAATACCCAATAAATTCGGTTTACATAATTTTATGCTGTTCAAAAAATAATTCAGCTGATAAATATTTGTGATGCCATTTTCATAATTTTATGCTGTTCAAAAAATAAGTCAGCTGATAAATATTTGTGATACCATTATTCTGACATAAATATTCAACAGGGAAAGTTTTAATACATACAAAACTGTTTCCAACCCCTTATGATATATGAGCATCCTTACTAACATTTGCAAACAGCTTGGATCCAGATGAGACACTGAGTAACGTGGCATCTCATCGGGATGCAAGCTATTTGACATTTGGTCCATAGTTTTTCAAAAGCTTGAAAGTAAAATATTCTTCAGACTACAGTAGAAGCTGTCTTAAGCAGCCAGTCATTTATTGAACATGAGAGTCTGAAATAGTAAGGGTTAACCCTTTCCTCCATAAATATGCCTTTCTATGCCTCTGTAATAGTCCCTTCTTGAAACCATTGCGATAAATAGAGCATTTGCTCCACAGGAGCAAATGCTCTATTTATCACAATGGTTTCAATTCTACACAACTGTAAAATTTTCCTTTTCTCTAGTAAATGCTCCTTTTCGTTAGATTTTTTCAAAGAGGTTGGGTCTAAAAATAGCCTATGAGGAAATTGGTTAATATTCTTAATTGCTAAAAGGAGGATTTATCTTTTCCATGAAAATAACTGGTAATGTTTTACAGGTTTCTTGGAGAACATTAACAACATGTTGACGTCAGGAATGGTGCCTGCCCTTTATCCAGATGACGAAAAGGAGGCCATCATTGGATCTGTATGTACACAGTTATCTCCCTAATTTGAAATTTAGAGATACTACCAAACCAGCAATATTAGATGTTTGTTCTAATGATAGAAAAAATTGATGCAAGCACATGAGCAGTATTAGTTGTTCTGTTTTATTGAAAGAGAAGATACTAGTACAGGATTGTCTCCCTTTAGAGAGAAATCTGTGGAATATCCCACAAAATGAAGGAAAAAACAAAACATGATCCCTTACTATTTTCAACACAGTTTATCTATTGTCAAGTGATTTTACTGAGCTCATATTCATGTACATGGGCTATTTTATTGATTTGATGAGCAATGATAAGAATATGAAGTTTTATTTAGAAAATCAATGATTTAAAAGTTTACTCCATAAATATGCTTTTTAATACCTTTACAAACAGAGTAGACTCAGATAAGACTGCTCACCAGACTGCTCCTGTCTTATCAGGGTGTGCTCTGTTTGCTTATGGAATTACAAATACTAAAATCATCATTTCTCCACCAAACTCTATGTTGTGAACACTCTTTAGAATCATCTTGAAGAGATTATTCTAAAGAGTAGTAACACCATAGGGATCGGTGGAGAAATAAAGAAGATATTCTTGAAAATGTTTTAATTTACGCATCTTATCTGGAGCTCTGAGTAAAGGGTTAATAAGGGTAAATTTATACCCAGACTATTTGTATGTACTGATACTTCTATGTTAATTATGCCCCCGTGACGACAGTCTGGGGGCGTTATGTTTTTGGTTTCTAGAACAAGAAAACCAAGCTTTTTATTATTTATCCAGCAGTATTGAAAACATTTTAATTCTACCAGTTTTTGAAATTCAGGAACAACCGCTCTACAACAGTTACTCAAATTATTATTATTATTATTATTATTATTATTATTATTTTTATTATACCACATTTATATAGCGCTCTTTTCACACAGGATATGTGCGTTCAAAAGCACTTCACATAGATAAATTTTATATACAAAACAAGATATATTCAATGTGTAATTATAGAACATTTAAAATAAAATATATTTAATACTTATATATAGATAAGAATAATAATTTTAATTAAATTGTGGGTCGCAAAGGCAGATGGTAACTTGTTAAATACCACTGTTATAATTCACTTAACCTTTTCCCTCATATAAACACCTTTTCACACATTTGCAAACAGAGTAGACCCAGATCAGACAGCTCCTGTAGGAGCTGTCTGATCAGGGTCTACTCTGTTTGCTTATGGTATAATAGAGATCTGATTCTACAATTTCTGCCTGAGCCTGTGTTCATATACCATGATAAAACATAATCTAATTAATATTCATGGTATCATTATTTCTATCATATGCAACTGGGAAAGGGTTAACCCTTTCCCTGTTCTCTGTTTATTCCATATTTCGATACCTACTGAATATTCATGGACAAAACAGTTATAACGAAATATGGAAGGTAGAACACTGTAGCCATTTAGAAAGTATAGAACGAGATCTATCAAATTCCATTAGCAAACAGAGCAGACCCTGATCAGACGGCTCCTCTAGGAGCCGTCTGATCTGGGTCTACTCTGTTTGCAGATGCGTGAAAACACGTTTATATGAGGGAAAGGGTTAGATGACTGCTACAGAGAGGTTGTACTGTGAGTCATACTTATTTGATTTATGTTAATTTGCCGACTGTGATACCCAATTAGGACCATACAATTTATAAGACCGAAGACAACGGTGTCGTCAAAACAATTCTCATACCAAACAAGGTGACTACGCTTCACATCCATTCCCTGTAAAACCCGTACACAAATACTGGATGAAACATTACTTGGCATGATTTTGCCCAGCACATTCTCAAACTTGAATCTTAAAAATACTCTTATCAACCATTAATCTGGTTTCCAGCTACATAATTTGAGAATGAAACTTGGAACCGATATATTGGGATTGAGAGTACTTTAAAGTTCATGTTAGGAGATTTTGCTGTTTCACTACATACCCTAATTCAGTAATAACTCATATCACAAAATGGAATGGTTTATATTACAACATTGTCTTGAATGACTCACAAATATTCTTTTGTATTTCAGCATGATTGGCATGTACATGTGTCTTAACCCTTTACTCCATAAATACACCTTTTAATTATGCATTTGCAAACAGAGAAGACCCAGATCAGACAGCTCCTGTAGGAGCTGTCTGATCTGGGTCTGCTCTGTGTGCTTATGAAATAATATAGATATGACTACAGTTTCTGCCATGGACAAAATATCCTGTGTTCATATGCAATTATAAAAATAAATTTAATGAATGTTAATGACATTATTATTTTTTTATATGAATATTCATGGAGTATAAGGTTAAACTGAATGATAGCATGAACAATTCCTTTTTAGACATATTCATATTCAGTAGTTTTGGAGTACTATGTTCTATGTTTATATTTCATCAGCTTATGTTAGATCGCCAGGTATCACGGGGTATATTGTATGTCACATTGTTATTCACCTGTAAATTCATTCATCTTCTCACCTTCATCAGAGAAACTCTGTCGATAATAGAGTAGGGCATTGCGCCCGGATTTCTCTGTATCCTCTCCCCTCTTTCTGGGGCTTCCAATTAGCCCATAGTGAGCAGAAACGGACATTAATTAACACAAGCTTTCTCTCAACACGGAACTATGGACTATTCCCAGATGTGTTTTCTTGGGTCCAAGCTTTAATTATAATGGTAGAAAGTTGGATTCAACCGCACATGTTTGAATATATATTACCAAGTCTCAAACCTGCGAGTATGCTCATTGTTTTATATCCCCACAAAAAAAGATTGATGGGATGAATATCTAAAAGTCCCCCTGTCTGTCAGTCAATCTGTTGATTTTTATTGTTTTGCTATTCCTCCGCAAATACAGACAGGATTTCAACAAAACTATGGGAACTGTCATTGTCAAGAGGAGATTCCCATATCATTGCAGCATTCTGGTCAGACAATTTTTACAGAGTTATGGCCCCTTGATTATTTAGATATTACATACTCTGTCAAATACTTGTTTGGAGTATTAATCATATTCAGTGATAAATCTAGCGTTTTATATTGATAATCGGCTAATAATGCCTCTTGATCGTATATGTTTCCTTAAACCACTTTGAACAGGACATCACATAGTGGATATTGTGTCACCTAATTATTGTGAAAAAATATAAATTTGCAATTTCAAACTTGCAACATTGAAATATTAATCCTGTATAATGGACAAATGTTGTTATGCAATATGTTTTGTGTTTGCACTGGATGTTTATGTCTTGTATTCCGAACAGCAAATGAAAAAGCTATTTCAAAGTTTTCATGGAAACAAACAGAAAGTGTTTTACATATAGACATATATGTAGTTTTAATTGTTATTTTAAGAAGAAACTTGTGCTCATTTTATATCAGGACAGAATTCTTGCTTTAATCCTTTACCAGGTACAGACATCTTTTAATACCTTTGCAAATAGATAATACCCACTGCTCTATTTGCATATGGAATTATATTGATCTGATTCTACAGTTTCTCCGATGGCAGAAAACATCTTATGTTCATATACAGTAGGACCTGTCTTAAGCGACCATCTGTTTATTGAATATATAATAGGAGTTTTAAAAAATCAGGTGGTTGCTTAATGCTTGTCAAAAGTAATGCAGAAAGCTCCTATAGGAGCTTTCTGCATTACCTTTGACATGCATTAAGCTACCACCTGCCTTACAGGCCCATAATTATACCTCTTTTTGATGGTCGCTTAAGACAGGTTCTACTGTACTATTAAAAAAACCTCAGCCAATAATAGTGGTGATATCTTTATTTCTTAAATGAATATTCATGAGGTAAAGGGTTAAAGGCTCCATCAAGTCTCTTGATCCCTTAGAACAAATATCTATGATGAAAAATTTGTATAGTACCAAAATAAGTAAACTTTTCTTCCTCTTTTCTCATGAAAATGATTTGAATGTACATTTATTCAGTCACTCTTAACCTATTAACTCATAGTTTATTTTTAAACCCATCCTCTTTGAATTAATCTATTGAAAAGGATCATTAACTTGAGAAAAGGAAAATTTTAGAATTTTTTAGTTTTGAAATTATTGTGATATACAGAGCAATTGCTGCCATAGAGAAAATGTTCTGTCTATCACAATGGTTTCAAAAAGTGATTTTTACAGAGGCGCAGATATGAGGGAAAGGGTTAAACAAACAAACAAACTGATTTTTCATTTGCATCTAACAATTTTTATTCTAAAGCTTACATTGTCTCAAGTTTTTACTGACTTTGAACTATTTAATGTTTAGATCCGTCAGGAAGCTCTGGCCTCGGGAGCAGGACATGCCCGTGAGAGTATCTGGCAGTACTTTGTGACCAAGTGTGCTAACAACCTTCATATTGTTTTGGCCATGTCCCCTGTGGGTGATGCTCTGAGGACCAGGTGTAGAAATTTCCCAGGTGCAGTACTTCACTGGTTGTTGTTATTTTACTGCATCAAATGTTTTATTATGGCTATTCTGTCTCAAAGGAGGAAGGGGGATTTGTGTTGTGGACTAACTTAACTCTTTTCTTCATATAAATGACTTTTCATGCATTTGCAAACAGAGAAGACCCAGATCAGACGGCTCCTACATACAAGCTGTCTGACCAGGGTCTGCCCTGTTTGCTTATGGAATTGGATAGATGTTTCATTAGTTTTCAAAATGGCTACAGTGTTACACCTTCTATATTTCATTATAACTCCTTTGTTTATAAATATTCAGTAGGTATTGAAATTTGAAATAAACATAGATCAGAGAAAGGGTTAAGCTTCAGCTTTGGAAACTAGATCTAAATGGTGTGTGTTACTCATCAGCAGTTCAATGTTTTCAGATCTATAACATATAAGCAAACAGAGCAGGCCCTGATTAGACAGCTCCTACAAGAGCTGTCATATCGGGCCTTCTCTGTTTTCAAAGGCATGAAAAGGTGGGATTATCAAATGAATTTGCAGCTCAGGATTTAAGAGAACCAAGGCAATGTTTTAGGATGATATCTGTACTATTTCATAATCAAACAGAATTGACCCTGATCAGACAATTCCTGTAGAGACAATCTGATCTAGGTCTACTCTGTAAAAGCGTCCCTTTCATGTAAAAGGTTGCAGTGCATATATTAACCCTTTACTCCATAGGCTATTTTTAGACCCAACCTCTTTGAACGAATATACCCAAAAGGAACAATTACTAGAGAAAAGTAAAATTTTAGAATTTTGTAGTTTGAAACCATAGTGATAAATAGAGCATTTGCTCCTATAGGAGCAAATGCTCTCTTTATCACAATGGTTTCAAGAAGTGGTTATTACAGAGGTGTAGAAAGGCTTATATATGGAGGAAAGGGTTAATGATACTCTAAGAACTGAGTTATACTGATTTTGTTGTGTGGTTTTACAGGTATGGTGAACTGTGCCAACATAGACTGGTTCTTCCCATGGCCAGAGCAGGCTCTGTATGCTGTCGCCAGTGTGTTTATCTCCCCAGATGTAAGTCACATGTTCTGACACTATCAATATTCATAAATATAGGGAGATTGATATTCTGTTTGCCTTGTTTGAGAATGTTACATTAATCCTTGAGAATGAAGAACGGTACATCATTGTTTAACCCTTTACCTGAAAGAGAGGCCTTTTGATGCCTTTGCAAACAGGGTAGACCCAGATCAGATGGTTCTCTTACATGAATAAGGTAAAGGGCTAGTGCTAAAGGATTTTTAGTAGCAGTGCAGCTCCTGATCAAAGGGCTCCTCTAGGAGCCTTTCGATCTGGGTCTACACTGTTTGCAAATTAACTTTTTTCGAGTGTTCAAATGTCAAATCCAGAAGGTTAAATTTTCCTCTGGTTTATATTTTATGGACATAAACAGTAAAACTCCTCTAATACAACAGCCAGGAAGAGGTTTTATTATTGGTCAAAGAGACAGTTGGTAGCTTTAACCCATAGAAACGTGTTTTCATGCATTTGCAAACAGAGTAGACCCAGATCAGACAGCTCCTAGAGGAGCCGTCTGATCAGGGTCTGCTCTGTTTGCTTATAGACTTTGATAGATATGTTCCTTTACTTTCTAAAATGGCTACACTGTTCTACCATCCATATTTCATTATAACTATTTTGACCATGAATATTCAGTAGGTATTAAAATTTGAAATAAACATAGAACAGGGAAAGGGTTAACTCTTTAATCCATTCCCTCTTAGGCTATTTTTATACCCATCCTCTTTGAATGAAAAGGGTCATTTACTAGAGCAAAAGACACTTTTAGAATTCTGTAGTTTTGAAACCATTGTGATCAATAGAGCATTTGCTCCTATGGAGCAAATGCTCTATTAGTCACAATAGTTTCAAAAAGTGACTTTTACAAGGCGTCAAAAGGGGTCAATATGAGGGAATGGGTTAACCGTATTAGAAATATATTTGTTTCAATTTTATTTCATGCTTGCAAAAATGATTTTTAAAGTTCAGAGGATTCTAATAAATCTGAACTCTTTGACTTGTTTTTTATGATAATATTTTCTGTGTTAAGACTAGAAGTCATAGCATGTGCTTTATTTGTGTGTTAGTCTTTAGGTTGTTTTAGTTTGTAATTGCAAAATATTACAACCATTCAGTTTAGTTTCATTGTACGTACAGTAAAACCCCTCTAAATCGAAATTTTAGTAAAGAACAATTTTTCAGTCAGGTGGCTCCTTCATGCAGGGTGAAGGTCATGCAGAAAGCTCCTTTGGGAGATTTCAACCTGTAGTCATGCAGAAAGCTCCTTCATGACTTTCAACCTGCATTAATTAACCCATTCCCTCATAGGCTATATTTAGACATAACCTCTTTGAATAAATCTACCGAAAAGGAGCATTTACTAGAGAAAAGGAAAAACTTAGAAGTTAGAACTGTATAGTATTGAAACCATTGTGATAAATATAGAGCATTTGCTCCTATGGAGCAAATGCTCTATTTGTCACAATGGTTTCAAAAAGTGACTTTTAGAGAGGCGTAGAAAGGCGTATTTATGAAGGAAAGAGTTCAGATTCCACCTGCCTGAAAGACCAGCACTGATGCTAATTAGAGGGGGTTAACTGTACCTGCAACTTGCATGCTAGTGTGTTGGAATGCTTTAATAGTCACAGGATGGACTGCATTTGTATGTTTATGATCATTGGTAAACATTTTGAATTAGTAAGAGTTATATTTGTATCATTTGTAATGAAACAAATAGATTTAATTAAAAATTCATTCTTATAACTTGATAAATTACGATCAAATCAATTGCTTTAATATTATTTCTAATGATTAACCCTTTACTCCATAAATAAACCGTTCTACATCTTTGGAAACAGAATAGACCCAGATCAGACGGCTCCTATAGGAGCCATCTGATCAGGGTCTGCTCTGTTTGATTATGATATAATATAGATATGATAATAAAGTTTCTGCCATGGCCAAATATTCCCACGTTCATGTGTCATTATAAAAATTAATCTAATTAACCCTTTCGCTGCCAATGCCGGATCTGTGATTATCTATGCAAACAGTTTGGATCCAGATGAGACGCCGAGTAACTCGGCGTCTCATCAGGATCCAAACTGTTTGTTACTGTTACTATGTTTTTGAAACAAATATGAAGAAAATCGAAAGAATGAAATTTTGTAGCAGACGACAAAGCTAGTAGACGACAGAGTTTGGCAGCGAAAGGGTTAATATTCATGATGTCATTAATTCTGACATGAATATTCATGGAGTAAAGGGTGAATTATCTGTGCAAGGATTAATTATGTCTCCCCCCATATTTATATGGGGGAGACATATTGTTTTCGTGAGAGTTGTCTGTCTGTCCGTCCGTCTGTCCGTCTGTCTGTCACACTTTTTGTCCGGACGATAACTTCAATATGCCTGATGCCAGTTGATTGAAACTTCATATATGGAAAGAGCATAATGAGAGGAAGTGTCATGCACAAGGTCCATAACTCTGGCTTCACTAATATTGGAGTTATTGCCCTTTGTAAAAAAAAATCACACTTTATTGTCCGGACGATAACTCCTATATGGCTCATGCCATTGGATTGAAACTTCATATATGGAAAGATCATGATGAGAGGAAGTGTCATGCACAAGGTCCATAACTCTGGCTTCACTAATATTGGAGTTATTGCCCTTTGTAAAAAATATCATAATTTTTTGTCCGGACAATAACTTCAATATGCCTGATGCCAGTTGATTGAAACTTCATATATGGAAAGAGCATAATGAGAGGAAGTGTCATGCACAAGGTCCATAACTCTGGCTTCACTAATATTGGAGTTATTGCCCTTTGTAAAAATTATCATAATTTTTTGTCCGGACGATAACTTCTATATGGCTCATGCCATTGGATTGAAACTTCATATATGGAAAGATCATAACGAGAGGAAGTGTCATGCAGAAGGTACATAACTCTGGCTTCACTAATGTAGGAGTTATTGCCCTTTGTAAAAAAATCACACTTTTTTGTCCGGACGATAACTTCTATATGGCTCATGCCATTGGATTGAAACTTCATATATGGAAAGATCATAACGAGAGGAAGTGTCATGCACAAGGTCCATAACTCTGGCTTCACTAATATTGGAGTTATTGCCCTTTGTAAAAAAAATCACACTTTTTTGTCCGGACGATAACTTCTATATGGCTCATGCCATTGGATTGAAACTTCATATATGGAAAGATCATACCGAGAGGAAGTGTCATGCACAAGGTCCATAACTCTGGCTTCACTAATATTGGAGTTATTGCCCTTTGTAAAAACAATCACAATTTTTTGTCCAGATGATTACTCCTATGTGACACATGCCATTGGAGTGAAACTTCATACATGGAACGATCATAATAAGAGAAAGTGTCATGCATAAGATCCTTAACTCGAGCTTCAATAAATTTAGAGTTATTGCCCCTTGTACATTTGTTTAATTCTTTCTTGTCCGGACGATAACTCCTACATGGCTCTTGCCATCGTATTGAAACTTCATACATGGAAAGAGCATAATGAGAGAAAGTGTCATGAACAAGGGCCATAATTCTGGCTTCAATACTTTTGGAGTTATTGCCCTTTGTTACATTTTTTGGCCGATCAATAACTCCTGTTCGACTGATGCTATTGGAATGACATTTTATTTTTGGAAAGAGCATGATGAAAGTAAGTGTCATGCACAAGGGCCATAAATCTGGTATCAGTATTTTTGGAGTCATTAGCTGTTATCATTTTCTTCTTGAAAAATGTAGTGTGGAAAACGCATAATGAGGGGAAGTATCATTCATCAAGACCATAACATTTTTAGTGATTTCCCTTTACATATTGTTTTTATTAGAGGGGAGACATCCGGTTTTTTTGACAAAAACCTCTAGTTATCTACTGGATTTATTTAATATTATATTAATACTATATTAATTTAGACAGCTAATCTTTCGTCTCCGCTGGTTTGTAAAGATTTATAAGTCAATTCTGTATTGTTTTAACCCATTCCCCCATATATGCTAGTTTATAGACCCAACCTCTTTGAATAAATCTACAGAGAAAGAGTATTTACTAGAGAAAAGGAAAATATTAGAATTGTATAGTATTGAAACCATTGTGATAAATAGAGCATTTGCTCCTATGGAGCAAATGCTCTATTTATCACAATGGTTTCACAAAGTGACTATTACAGAGGTATAGAAAGGCGTATATATGGAGGATAGGGTTAATACATGAGATGAAACTAACAGAGTAGCCAATAGTGTAGATAATGATCAAACTGCTGCTTTTGGAGCAGTTTGATCCAGGTCGGCACTATTTGCCTTTAGCTTACAGTGAATGGATTATCTCTGTGAATTATAACTGTATTATCTCACTGTATAATTTCACTGCTTTTGTAGTGCTAGGTTTTAGGGGCATGAATATTATGTATGGAAGAAAGAAAAAAAAAATCAATTAAAGTTTTAATAAAGTCTTTAAAAACAATATTATTTTTTAAACTACTAAGATCTGACTACTTTTTAGATCATTACAGCTAGTTTCATAAATTTGAAGTGCTTATGCCACAGACTTTTTTGTAAACAAGAATTGCACAAGATGTAAATGTTACTTGATTAAGCATTTAGGTTGTGTAATTGCCATTGGCTCAAATTCTATACAAAAAAACCTCTGCAAAAGAATGTAAGAAATTAAATAACAATGCATATTTGAAATTCATAGAAAGCTGTAGCTGTTTTAGCCATTGTTATTTTAGATATTTATTGTTTTGACTCGTCATGAGTTTACTGGTTAGTTATTACTCTTGTGTAGAGCATAGCGCGCATGATGGGCGTTAAAGAAGAAGAGTTAAAGGTTTTTGTTTATTGTGAAATAAGTGTCTCCTGTATCCCTTTACAAATTGTATTTGCTTCAGTCATCATCAGGACAACCCAACCTTTGACTAATACAAACAATGTTGACGCAGATAAGCAACAGTATTGCCATTTACGACTAGCCTGTGTTACCACAGTAAAATCTCGATTATTCTGTATAGAAGAATTTAGACCCTTTTAGGCAGGTGACTGCTTAATGCATGGTGTAAGTCATACAGAAAGCTCCTAGAGGAGCTTTCTGCATGACTTTCACCATACATTAAGCTGCCACCTGTCTTAAAGATTGATAATAATATGTATTTTAGTGTTTGAATAATCGAGGTTTTACTGTATTTACAGTAAAACACCTTTAAGCCGGAATTCTAGTAAAGTAAAATTTAGATACTTTAAGGCAGGTGTCTGCTTAATGCAGGGTGAAAGTCATGCAGAAAGCTCCTAGAGGAACTCTCAGCATGACTTCCTCCCTGAATAAAGCTGCCACCAGTCTCCAAGGCTGTTATACTAAATTGGACATCCATTTTAGAGTGGTTTTACTGTACTTGATAAAGGCACAAATGTTCACCTTTTCTTAAACAGAGTAGCCCCAGGTCAGCCAATTCCATTTGGAGGTTTTATCAGGGTCTACTCTGTTTGCGTATTAAGTTTCTGCCATGAACATATTTCCATTTTTCCAAGTCTGTATTATAAAGAAAAAGCTAATAAATATTCATAAAGTCATTTCAAAGAGATACCTTTTGGCACCTTTACAAACAGGGTAGACCAAAATCAGATGGCTCCTTTATGAGCGACCTAATCATGGTCTGCTCTGCATGCTTATGAAATGATACAGCTTGCTTATGAAATAACCCTTTACTCCATGACTATGCCTTTCTACGCCTTTGCAAACAGAGTAGACCCTGATCAGATGGCTCCTATAGGAGCCATCTGAGCAGGTTCTGCTCTGTTTGTTTATAAAATAATATACATCTGATCCTACAGTTTCTATTGTGGCCAAAAATTCCTGTGTCCGTAATTACCGTATTTCCTCTTATAGACGCTCCCGGGCGCGATGCAAAATGCAGACAGGGAGCTCTTATTTCATACCAAAATTTGGGAGTTTTTACTATGTCCGTCACGGTAGAGACTGTATAGGCTAAAGAATGATACATTACACACTCTGAAATTTAATCATATTTGCACCGATATAAGACTTGAAATAACCCGCAGACATCCTACTTGGTTCATTTGTTGACCGAAATCATTTATTTCAAACTTAATCTTCGGTAGATTTATGACTTTTAAAGTGAAAGTAAGAATCGTATTTACCTTTCAAGGTTCAACTTCCGCTAGACTGCTCTGCAGTAAAATTATCAACGGAAGTTACGGGTGTGTAGGTACGGTCTAAACGAAACGTTCGAAGACCCTTCCACTTTAACGTAATACTTGTAAAATACTACTGTAGAATATGCACTACACAGAAATGGGGGAAACTGGACGAAGACGGAAATTGAGAACGAACAAACATTGGTTTAATTCGTTCGGCAAGTGGAGAAAACAGAATCACCTTTCCATCATGTATGGGAAATAATGACAGTTTTAAAATTAGAATTAAACAGCGATATGTAGGTGAGTCAGTGTTAAATGAATTGCTTGCATAAGTGACATGTATACATGGTTTACAGCACCGAATAATCAGATACCAACGCTTTTTGCAAACATAACAAGTCGAAGAGAAACAAAATAACCTACCGGTATGCAACAACAGTATAAAAGAGTTTCATTGTAATTTGCTTTCCCTAATTACTACTAGTGATGATGCATTGAGTTTTCTTTTTCTTCGCCAACTTTTTGACTTCGAGGTTAGGTGGGTGGGGTAAGTTGATCCCCCGATGGCTTTTCGAAGCATATATTATAGGGAGGGAGCTACTATTAGAGAGGGCGCTATAGAAAGGAGAAATACGGTATATGCCATTACAATAAAAAAAAATAATCTAATCAATATTCATGATGTTATTATTTCTTATATGAATATTCATGGAGTAAAGGGTTGATATAGGTCTGATGCTACAGTTTCTACCATGTAAACAAATACATGTGGTATATTATCTTGTTGTTTAATATTGTCATCTTGTCCACCATATTATTGACTGTTAGTACCACTTGGTACGCCTTCATCATTCAGTGTGCACCGTTTTCATTATCACATCAGTATGGCAATGAATACCCATGAATAACATGTATAGCTCATAAAAATACTTTTCACTTTTCTTCATCTGTAACTTACTTAGGTTAAAGGTAATAATTTTCAGACTGTACATGTATAACATTGATTGAAATTCAACTGTTATTGGTTTATGTGACTAATGGCAGAATTCCGGTTCATCTCATTATAACTTGTATTATTTATTCTTTGTACAAATTTGAAATCACCAACATTTTTTCCAGCAATTTTCCGGTAATGCATCGTAAAAAATACCATTGTATTTATTGTGTAACACAGAAAAACTCTTAAAGTAACCACAACAGAGGTCAACCTGTTGGTCAGTAAGAGGGCTGGTAGCATGATGCAGGATGAAAACAATGCAGAAAGCTCCCAAAGGAACTTTCAGCATTGCTCTTGCTCTACATGAAGCAGCCACCTGCTTTAACCCTTTCCCTATTCTGTGTTGATTACACATTTCAATACCTACTGAATATTGAAATTCTATTAGCAAACGGAGTAGACCCTGATCAGACGGCTCCTCTAGGAGCCGTCTGATCTGGGTCTACTCTGTTTGCAGATGCGTGAAAACACGTTTATATGAGGGAAAGGGTTAACCAATTACTCTATTTATACGCCTATTAAAACCTTTGCAAACAGAGTAGACCCTGATCAGACGCCTCGTCTGATCAGGGTCTGCTCTGTTTGCTTATTGAATTTCAAAAATGTATGTAGATTTTATTGTAAATTTCTGCCATGCCCAAATTTCTCTTTTTCATATGCCATTATTAAAATCAAGGTCATTAATATTAAAACATACCTTGTTTCTTACATTGAAACTCGTGTAGTTTACCCTTTCAACACAGCAAACACATGCATTTTCATTTGCAAACAGTGTAAACCAAGATCAGAGGGCTCCTAGCGAATTCCTACGATTAGGGTCTGTACTGTTTGCCATTCAAAATCCACTTTCAAGTTTAAGCCTTTTGTACTGAATAATGAGACACTGATTGGCTATTCCGCTCTGACACTTCAAGCCCAAATTTAGATGTTTGCTTTTAAACAAGGATGTTTCAGGGTGTAAAAAAAAAATTCTATCCTTTACAGAACACACTGATATCGGAGGAACATCGTGATAGTGTAGTTGAGCATATTGTCCTGGTGCACACCAGTGTGGTCACTTACAGCAAGCTGTTCCTGCAACGACTACGTAGGAGTAATTACGTTACACCCAAGAACTACCTGGACTTCATCAACACCTACCTAAAACTGCTGAATGACAAAGACAAGTACATCCTGGCACAGGTAACTTTTCCATGTCTATGTACCTTTTACCCAGAGCTACAGATAACAATGCGTACTAAAATACTAAAATCATAATTTCTCTACCAAACCCTATACTGTGACCACTCAAGAGTGATCACAGTATAGGGTTTGGTGGAAAATTAAAGGAGCTAATGTTGAAAATGTTCAAATTTACACATCTTATCTGGAGCTCTGTTTAACCCTTTCCCTGTTCTATGTTTATTACAAATTTCAATACCTACTGAATGTTCATGGAAAAAATAGTTATAATGAAATATGGAAGTTGAAATATTGTAGTAATTTTAGGAAGTTCAGATCTATTAAATTCCAATAGCAAACAGAGCAGACCCTGATCAGACGGCTCCTCTAGGAGCCGTCTGATCTGGGTCTACTCTGTTTGCAGATATGTGAAAACACGTTTATATGAGGGAAAGGGTTAACCCATAAGTAAGATCTTTAATGTCTTTGCAAACAGAGTAGACCCAGAGTCAGTATAGATCTGATTCTACTGTTTCTGTCATAGCCAACATTTCTTGTGCTCATGTGCCATTATATAAGAAATTATATTCATGATGCCAATACTTTTATATGAATATTTATAATGGAGTAAAGGGTTAAGCCTTACAGTAGAACTTTCTACATCGGCTCCCTCACAGAAAGTCTGATGCTGGATCTGTAACCCATTCCCTCATAGGCAGTCTAACCTCTTTGAAAAAAATCCACTGAAAAAGAGTATTTGCTAGAGAAAAGAACAAAATTCAGAATTGTGAAGTATTGAAACCATTGTGATAGATAGAGCATTTGCTCCTATGGAGGAAAATAAAGGGTTAACTCTATCCCTATTGAATATTCATGTAAGAGATAATGATGTCATGAATATCTATTAGCTCAATCTTTATAATGGCATACGCTGGAAGTTACATTATTGATAGAAACTGTAGTGTCAGATCTATTATAATTATACCTCATGCAACGAAGCTGCACAGGGTATATAATTTTTTAACCGTCCGTCCGTCAGTCCATCCATTAAGAATTGTCATAAATAAAAACTTTGAGTTCAATTTTCAGAGGAATCTGTCATGGGGAAACACTTTTTTCTCAGAAAATAAGTCAACAGAGCAGACCTTGATCAGACAGCTCCTACAGGAGCTGTCTTATCTAGGTCTACTACGTTTGCAAAGGTATGAAATGTCATTTATATGAGGGAATGGGTTAAAGTGACCACTGTGTGAATAGAAATTGGTGTCTTTAAAACTTTTCGTCATGGCATTAACTGTAGAATCATACCTATAATACCGTAGATGCAGACAGAACAGACCCTTATCAGATCTGGGTCTACTTTTTTTCAAAGGCTTAAAAATGCTTATTTATGGAGTAATGGGTTAAAAGCAGGTGGCTATTTAACCCATTACCTCATATGCTTTTTTTAGAAAGAACCTCTTTGAGTAAATCTACCGAAAAGGAACATTAACTAGAGAAAAGGAAACTTTTAGAATTTTGTAGTTTGAAACCACTGTGATAATTAGAGCATTTGCTCCTATAGGAGCAAATGCTCTATTTATCACAATGGTTTCACAAAGTGACTTTTACAGAGTCGTCAAAAGTCGTCAATATCAGGGAATGGGTTAATGCAGAACAAAAGTAACCCTTGCATTTTATTGTCAGTAGATAACTACATACAGATGAACTTCGATGTCTTGAACTTCAAGAGACCAAATTACCTCGAGATAATCATCTTGAAATACTGTTGGTCGGACGTAAAACCCAACTCACTTACTCACTCATCTGAACACTTTCTCAAGTTCACAGCTTAATGCAAGTCTAAAGTAATTCTGAAGGCCCGAACTTTTACATCGAGTTAACTGTTATACGAGTTCGAGATATGGAAGTTCAACTGTACCTTATAGATCAGCATGAACACTTCATGTCAGTAAGTTGTCAATATAGAGAGCTTTTACTGTATACCGTATTTGTGCTTCTTTCAGTGTGACCGTTTGGCTGGCGGTTTGCAGAAGATTGCTGAGGCAAGTGAACAACTGGCTATTCTAAATGAAAGACTGGCTGTACAGAAAGTGGCAGTCACTGAGAAGACTGCTGCTTGTGAGGTCCTGCTGAAAGAGATTTCTACAGGTACAAAGAGAGCTACAGAGAAAAAGAAATTGGCTGAGGCAAAAGGACAGGAGATTGCTGAACAGAGTAAAATCATTGAGGTGGAAAAGGTGGGTGACTTTGTAGAATATTTAACCCTTTACTACATAAATACGCTTTTCTACGCCTTTGCAAACAGAGTATACCCAGATCGGATGGCTCCTGTAGAAGCCATCTGATCAGGGTCTGCTCTGTTTGCTTATGAAATGATATATACTTCCACAGTTCCTAAAATTTCCTGTGTTCATATGCCAGTATAAAAATTAATCTAATTAATATTCATGACATTGTTATTTTTTACATGAATATTCATGGAGTAAAGGGTTAACAGAAAGATAATCTTTATTTACATGAATTGATGGTATGCTTTGGATGAATTCAATAATTAACCATAGTATTCAGCCAGACAAACGTAGGCCGGTGGTGTAGAGTCAGATCAAACAGCTTTCCAAGTTATGATCAGTCTACACTGTGTGACTTCTTTAGTTTCATATAAGTCTATCAGAGCTGTGCATAATTGATTTATTAACCTTATACTTCATCAATACTCCTTTTAACACCATTACAAACAGAGTAGACCCAGATCCACTGGCTCCTGTATGAGCTGTCTGATCAGGGTCAACTCTGTTTGCTTATGGACTAATACAGATCTGACACTACAGATTCTGCCATAACCAAAGTTATACACCGTTATAAAAAATCAACAACGTAATATTTTGTGATGTCATTATTCTTTACATAAATATTCATGGAGTAAGGGTTAATCTTTATAAACCAGTAAAGGAAAGACTAGATGGCCTATATATTGGGTACACAGTAGAACCCCTCTAATGTGACCACTTAATGAATAAACATACCTGTCTTTATAATGCAGGACGAAAGTTATGCAGAAAGCTCCTGCATAACTTTCGTCCTGCATTAAGCTACCACCTGCCTCTGCCACTGTGAAATATGCCCCTTTTTGCAGGTTGCCTTAGAGGGGTTTTACTGTATATGTTAGCTGACAGGTTTTTCTGTGCAATGCTATTTTCTACCTGCAAACCTTATAATATGGCTATCTATGTTCAGGTGACTATAGTAACCTTGTACCTGATGAAGATATATTGACACCATAAATATTCATTTGCTAATATTTTATTATGGTATATGAACACAGGATTTCTTGGCCATGGCAAAAGTATAGAATCAGATCTATATAATTCCATACGCAAGGAGATTAGACCGAGATCAAAAAAGTTTCCTGACAATAACTTAAGTTAACCCTTTCCCTGTTCTATATTTAGGCCAAATTTCAATACCTACTGAATATTCATTAACAAAATAGTTATAAAGAAATATGAAAGGTGGAACATTGTAGACGGTTTAGAAAACAAAGAAACAGATCTATCAAATTCTAGAAGCCGTCTGATCTGGGTCTACTTTGTTTGCAGATGCGTGAAAACATGTTTGTATGAGGGAAAGGGTTAAAACAGAAGATAATGTACAGGTAGCTTTCAAGTAGACTAAGGTTGGACATTTTTGAGGTCACCAACTAAAAGTAAATTTCTGGTCACTGTCAAGGTTACAGAAGAATCTGATTTACATGGTACATGTATTACTATATTTCATGTTAACAGAAAGATGCTGAGGAGTCCCTGGCAGAGGCTCTGCCTGCCCTCGAGGCTGCCCGACTGGCCCTGGATGATCTTGACAAGTCTGATGTCACAGAAATCAGGTAACAGGCATTATATCTACTACTCAGCGAATTGAAAACTGACCCCAGAGATCCAGATAAGATGCGTAAAATTAAAACATTTTCAAGGATAACTTCTTTATTTCTCCACCAAACCCTATGCTGTGACCACTCTTTAGAATCGTCTTTTCGAGAAGATTTTAAATAGTGGCATAACATACATGTAGGGTTTGTTTGAGAAATGACAATTTTAGTATGTACATTTATCTCTTGCTCCGTGACCTTCACAGAATGAATTTTTATAATTACATATTTCACTGTGACAATCACTTCAGAATCAAATCTATATTATTCCATAAGCAAACAGAGCAGACCCTGATGAGACAGTTCCTAGAGGATCTGTCTGATCTGGGTATTCTTTGTTTGCAAATGTGCCCAATGTTACCTGTATGAGGGACAGAGTTAAACTGCTTCAATTTCATATTCAGTAAAACCCCTCTAAACCAGAATTCTAGTAGAGAAGAATTAAGGTACTTTTAGGTAGGTTGCTGCTTAAATCCTTTCTCTCATACTGACGCCTTTTGACACCTCTGTAAAAGTCACCTTCTGAAACCATTGTGATAAATAGAGCATTTGCTCCTATGGAGCAAATGCTCTATTTATCACAAATGGTTTCAAAACTACACAATTCTAAAATCTTTATTTTCTCTACTAAAAGCTCCTTTTCAGTATATTTATTCAAAGAGGTTGGATCTAAAAATAGCCTATGGGAGAATGGGTTAACTTAGTAAAACATGTCTTTGCATTTTGATTTTTCATTTGAAAGGACTTTCAAGCAGTTTTATCAAGCATGTACTAGAACATGTATTGGGGACTTATACTTCAATGTCGCTGTTGCTTCAGATCTTTTGCCAAACCTCCAAAAGCTGTGCAGACAGTATGTGAATGTGTAGTGATATTAAGAGGTATCCGTGAAGTTTCTTGGAAATCTGCGAAGGCAATGATGGCAGAGGCCAACTTTTTAGCGGCTCTGAAGAGGATGGACGTAGATGGCATAACCCAGAAACAGACAGCAGCAACAAAAAGTAAGGAGGAAAAGACTGATTAAGTATCAGAACAAACACTGAATACTTCAAATGTTTATGATAAAGTCCCGGTTATGAGAAGTGCCGGGGACCAGCAATTCATTTCAAATGATGCATGTGCTTGAATAAGCCAAATAATCTTGAAAGTATATGAAGGCTTCATGTCGAGTCTCAAGATGGTCCCAATACCTACACACATATGCTTTTAAGAAATATTTTGGTTATTTAAGCACACAGGAAGAGTATTTGTGTCATGAAATATAATAAAAACAACTTGTTTGCTTTATTAACTTTCATTATATCAACAACATTGACTTAATACATATCAGGGTCCATGCTTATAAAACTTTTAACTGAGTCTGAGTACGTTCTCAAGCTTTTGATTGGTCAGATTTGAGCCTCTGGCTCAAATCTGACCAATCAAAAGCTTGAGAACTCAAATCTGACCAATCAAAAGCCTGAGAACGAAACTCAGACTCAACTAAAAGCTTTATAAGCATGGACCCAGAGTACTTTGGAGGAGTTTGCACTGTTTGCAATTCAAATTATATTTTCAAAAGGTTTGAGATAAGGTTTAGTATAACATTATTGATCCATATTTCCTTATATTTTGCCTCATTTGTTTTTGTGTAGGTTTGCTGAAGGAGATTGATGTCACCCTGGATGAGATGAAGGCTGTTAGTAGAGCTGGTGCTGGTCTGCTCAAATTTGTGGAGGCCGTGCTGGGATATTGTGCTGTTGCAAGAGAAATCAAACCCAAAAGAGAGAAGGTCAGTAGACCTTGGTATACATGTTCATATACATTTACACATATGTACACATGCAGTCACACATGTCTTCATAGACAATCCAAATTAGGTCATAATTCTGGGATTTTAACCTAACTGGTCTTAAAAAAGTTTCAAACGTAAGGTTTTGTGTTAAATTACATGTGTTTTTTTAAATCGATGAAAACGAAAGTAGGATTAAATATAGAGAGAAAACAAAAGTAGGTTTAAATATAGAGACCGTGAGTATGTTTATTTCTACATTTTCTTTCCGATTTTTTAGAGACAGTCTAGTCCTCATCCCACTTCTGCTTCCAAGACTGCTGGAACAAAAAGTACAGCGCGATATATTTTAGAGTTTTATAGTTGTTTCTCAACAGAAAACGATCAAATAAAAAGCAAGACTGTTTAAATGGTATACTGAAGGGTACATTCAGCACAGGGGTTTTTCACCTTCTATAACAGAGGCCTATAAAAGGCCCCTTCCCAATTGAAAAATTCTTTAAAATCATGCAGTTTTCCCAAAAATCCAAACTTACACCAGCTTTTTTGTTTCCCAAATCAGCAATTTTAGCGATAATTCTTCCCAAAATCAGCAGGCTAAGGCCCCTTCCCAATTAAGAGAGAAAAAGCCCTGCAGCATATATTTATTTTTTTAATGCAAAGACGTTCAGGGACTTTAACTAGAGTAAAGGAAACTTTGGGAATTTTGTACTTTTAAACCATTGTGATAAATAGAGCATTTACTCCTATAGGACCAAATGCTCTATTTATCACATTGGTTTCATAAAGTGACCTTTACAGAGGCGTAGAAAGGCGTATTTATGGAGGAAAGGGTTATTCATTATGTAGTCCCTATAGGCAGGTTTCACTGTACATGTACATCTTACTGGCCCATCCAGAACAACAGCTAATAAAGGTTATCAATTGATGACAGTCTTGTAATACTTCCCCAAAACGTCTAAAACCTAAACGAGTCACTCACATGAAATCATATTCTTTGTCAGTAATGCAAGTGGATGTTTCTTCAGTAAGTGTTTGCTTTGTCAAGAATGGTGTATATGACATTTCGCACTGCAGGTCGCAAAACTGGAAAGAAATTACTTCCAAGCCAAGCGTGACCTCGACAAGATCACTAACGAAGTGAACTCTCTGGAGAAAGAGCTGGCAGAACTGGGTAAGAAGTATGAAGAAGCCATGACGGAACAGAAAAAACTCTCAGATGAGGCAGCTATTATGGAGAGACGTTTGATTGCTGCAGACAAACTTATCTCTGGTCTCGGTTCTGAGAATGTCAGGTAAGCAGTGCATAGCTCTCTGATCAGGGTATACACTCCTTGTCATTCAAAATCATTTCCAAATTTTGATAGAATGATAATGAAAAGTCTATTTAAAAAAATCATTATTCAAAGGGATAAAAAAATTGTATGATTATCATAATTATGTCTCCCCCCATATTTATATGGGGGAGACATATTGTTTTCGTGAGAGTTGTCTGTCCGTCCATCCGTCAGTCCGTCACTTTTTGTCCGGACGATAACTTCAATATGCCTGATGCCAGTTGATTGAAACTTCATATATGGCAAGAGCATAATGAGAGGAAGTGTCATGCACAAGGTCCATAACTCTGGCTTCACTAATATAGGAGTTATTGCCCCTTGTTTAAAAAATAGCACTTTTTTGTCCGGACGATAACTCCTATATGGCTCATGCCATTGGAATGAAACTTCATATATGGAAAGATCATGACAAGAGGAAGTGTCATACACAAGGTCCATAACTCTAGCTTCACTAATAATGGAGTTATTGCCTTTGTAAAAAAAAATCACAATTTTTTGTCCGGACGATAACTCCTATATGGCTCATGCCATTGGATTGAAACTTCATATATTGAAAGATCATGACAAGAGGAAGTGTCATACACAAGGTCCATAAATCTGGCTTCACTAATAATGGAGTTGTTGCCCTTGTAATTTTTTTTCACAATTTTTTGTCTGGACGATAACTCCTATATGGCTCATGCCATTGGATTGAAACTTCATACATGGAAAGATCATGATAAGAGAAAGTGTCATGCTTAAGGTCCATAACTCTTGTTTCACTAATATTGGAGTTGTTGCCCTTTGTAAAAAAATCACAATTTTTTGTCAGGATGATAACTCCTATATGGCACATGCCATTCGAGTGAAACTTCATACATGGAAAGATCATGATAAGAGAAAGTGTTATGCATAAGGTCCTTAACTCTGGCTTCAATAAATTGAGAGTTATTGCCCCTTGTACATTTGTTTAACGCTTTCTTGTCCGGATGATAACTCCTTCATGGCTCTTGCCATTGTATTAAAACTTCATACATGGAAAGAGCATAATGAGAGAAAGTGTCATGAACAAGGGCAATAACTCTGGCTTCAATACTTTTGGAGTTATTGCTCTTTGTTACATTTTTTGTCCGATCAATAACTCCTGTTCGACTGATGCTATTGGAATGCCATTTCATTTATGGAAAGAGCATGATGAAAGTAAGTGTCATGCACAAGGGCCATAACTCTGGTGTCAATATATTTGGAGTTATTAGCTGTTATCATTTTCTTGAAAAATGTGATGTGGAAAGCGCATAATGAGGGGAAGTATCAATCATCAAGTCCATAACATTTTTAGTGATTTCCCTTTACATATTGTTTTTATTAGAGGGGAGACATCCGTTTTTGTGACAAAAACCTCTAGTCTATGTTTTGTTTTAGGAAAATACTCATTGTGTTTTTGTGTCACCTCTTAACCGCAAAGAGATGCATTTTCACTCCTTTACAAACAGAGTAGATGCAGCTGAGACGGCTCCTATAGGAGCCATCTGATCAAGGTCTGCTCTGTTTGCTTAATAAATAATATAGATTTGATTTTACAGTTTCTGGCATGACAAATACATGCTGTACATATTGAAATGCCATTTACAAAATTAATCTAAATTAACCCTTTCATCCATAGATATGCCTTTCTATGCCTTTGCAGACAGAGTAGACCCAGATCTGATGGCTCCTATAAAAGCTGTCTGATCAGGCTCTGCTCTGTTTGCTTATGATATAAAGGAAATACATTTTTAGTTTCTGCATCATGGCCAAAAATTCCTTTGTCCATGTTCTATTATAACAATTAAACTGATTCAACCCTTCGCTTGCTAATCGCGTCAATATACCTACCTGTAAATAGTGAAGACCCAGATGAGACAGCTCCTGCAGGAGCTGTCTCATCAGGGTCTGCACTATTTACAAGTTGATTGTGCAACCAGTGCACTCCACAGCAGTGATTGCACTGCGAAATATTTGTTCACGGCGAAGATATATGTAATTATACAACAGGGCATGGGTAAAGAAGGAGAAATGTATTTTAAAATTCAGCAAGCGAAGGGTTAAACTGATTTTAATTCATGATGTCAATATTTGTTACATTAATATTCACGGATTAAAAGGTTGATACTTATAATGTCATTATTTTGATACTGAATATTTATCAAAGTAAAGAGTTAATGTATATACATAGTTAAACATATTGTCTTAATATGGTTTACAGATGGGCTGCGGACTTGGAAGAGCTGAAAAAGAAGCGTGTCCGTTTGCTAGGTGACTGTCTTGTTGGCTCTGCCTTCCTCAGCTATGTGGGGGCCTTCAGTTGGGAGTTCCGTAATGACCTGGTCAACAAGGAGTGGCTGACCAACCTCAGTGCCAAGGGAGTGCCCCTCAGTGACCCTTTCAAAATGGAAGACCTGTTGACAAATGATGTAGAAATAAGCAAGTGAGTGGGATAGAACTGTTGTTTCATTTGATCACTATGTTGAAAAGAAATGAATATTTGTTACAGAAAAAAACTTTTATTTACTGAATACAGTTTCTGTCAAGTAACAAGTTGTATTGAACCCTTAATCTCATGAATATTTATACAACAATTCACAGTTCAAAAGTATTGATTATCAAGTGTGTTAAATTGATGATCTCTTAACCCATTACCTCATTGGCTATTTTTAGACCCAACCTATTGGAATAAATCTACCGAAAAGGAGCATTTTCTAGAGAAAAGGAAAAACATTCGAATTGTGTAGTAATGAAACCATTGTGATAAATAGAGCATTTGCTTCTATGATGCAAATGCTCTATTTATCACAATGGTTTCAAGAAGTGGCTTTTACAGAGGCATAGAAAGGCGTATTTATGGAGGAAAGGACAGGTTCTACTGTAGTCTAACCCATTACCTTATAGGCTATTTTTAGACCCAACCTCTTTCAATAAATCTACCAAAAAGGAGCAATTATTGAAGAAAAGGAAAAACATTCGAATTATGTAGTATTGAAACCATTGTGATAAATAGAGCATTTGCTCCAATGGAGCAAATGCTCTATTTATCACAGTGGTTTCAAAAAGTGGCATTTACAGAGGCGCCAAAAGGCGTCAATATGGGTTAAGAATGCTGCATGTGTATACTAAAGTTTTACAATAAACTGAATAAATATGTATTTTGTGTATACTAAATGCAGAAAAAAAATCATCAACATTTTACTGATCTATAGATGGACCTCTGAGAACCTGCCACCAGATGAGTTGTCCATTCAGAACGGTATACTGACAACCCGTGCCAGCAGATTCCCGCTGTGTATAGATCCCCAGCAACAGGCCCTGAACTGGATCAAGAAGAAGGAGGAATCCAATAACCTCAAGGTATCAATACAAATCACATGTCAACTGAAATGTCAAGATACATGTATATTGTTTGTGAATAATGCTGACTCCGTATAATATTTCCTTGTATGTTCCAATCAGTACAGAGTTTACATTAAAAGCAGCTACACTGTACGTCATCTGGTGATCCAGTGCGCACATTGATTACATTTTCTGTAATCTAAATAGGTTGATGCTTTTAACTCTCTAGCTGATAGAGGCACCCTTGACTCATGTGCAAACGAGCAGGGCCCATGCTTATAAAACTTTTAGTTGAGTCTGAGTTCGTTCTCAAGTTTTTGATTGGTCAGATTTGAGCCTTTGGCTCAAATCTGACCAATCAAAAGCTTGAGAACTCAAATCCGACCAATCAAAAGCTTGAGAACGAACTCAGACTCAACTAAATAGCTTTATAAGCATGGACCCAGAACTCAGATCAGCCGAGGCTTTTTGATCAGGGTGTTCTTTGTTGACTTAAGCCTTTAATATGAAATAATACAGATCTGACTATTCAATTTATGTCCGTTTATAATACCATTATACAAATTCATTGAATCAATATTCTTGTCATTACTTTTTACATGAATTCATGTATATATCAGGGAAAGGGTGAAATCTTTTTGAAACAAAAGTTGTAAAATAAAGGCAACAAATTGTACAGATGATTATTTCTTACTTCAGGAATTATTGATGTGTAATTTCTGTATTTCTGTGCAGGTGTGTACGTTTAACGACCCTGACTTCCTAAAGCAACTTGAGCTTGCCATCAAGTATGGATTCCCGTTCCTGTTCAAGGATGTAGACGAGTACATTGACCCCGTCATCGACAATGTCCTCGAGAAGAACATTAAAGGTAATATTAGAGGTCCAGATAAGAGGCGTATAAAGTTAAACATTTTTAAGAATAACTCTTCACCAAAAGTTATACTGTGACCACTCTTTAGAATGGTCTTGAAGAGTCACAGTATAGGGTTTGGTGGAGAAATGACGATTTTAAGTATTAAGATACGCACCTTTATCTGTAGCTCTGTGATATACAGTTAATACAGTGTGTTTATTATGCCAATGCTAGCTAACTCTGAAGTTAGATTCAAAGTCCTTAGAATCTATGGTTTGCTATTTGACTTTTGTGATTGCCTTCGTCTTTAATTATTACAGGCATTATTTGCTCAATTTGGTTTGACTGTAATTGGGTGCCTGATTTCAAATGTATAGACTTCTAATAGTCTTTACCATTGACAGAATTATTGAAAAAAATAATGGAATCCATTATCATGTTTTTGTCTGCAAAAGGTTTGCTACAGTTTTCAATACCACCAACCAACAGTTTTCATATCTTCCCCTTTTTTAAGTGTCTTTGATTTTAGGCCTGTTTCATTGTTAATTAATTTTCTCACAAAAAATTATAATTTGAACAAAGACATTAAACCTTTACTCCATAAATACGCCTTTCTATGCCTTTGCAAACAGGGTAGACCCGGATCAGCGGGCTCCTATAGGAGCCGTCTGATCAGGTCTGCTCTGTTTGCTTATCAAATAATATAGATCTAATTCTATAGTTTCTACTTTGGAAAAAAGTGCATGTGTTAACATTCCTTTTTAAAAATTAATCTAACTAATAATTCATGATGTCATCATTTCTTACATGAATATTCATGGAGTAAAGAGTTAACCCATTCCCGCATATTGACGCCTTTTGACGCTTCTGTAAATGTCACTTTGTGAAACCATTGTGATAAATAGAGCATTTGCTCCTATAGGAGCAAATGCTCTATTTATCACAATGGTTTCAAACTACAAAATTCTAAAAAAAATCTTTTTCTCTAGTTAATGCTCCTTTTTGGTAGATTTATTCAAAGTGGTTGGATCTAAAAATAGCCTATGCAGGAATGGGTTAAACATATTAGAAATATTTATCTTCATTGTAACCTTTTGAATGTGGGAAACAGATGCATTGACATTTGCAAACAAAGTAGAACCTGATAGGAGCCCTCGTCTAGGAGCCCTCTGATCAGTGTCTGCACTGTTTGTCATTCAAAATCCTCTAGAATCTAATGGGTAATTCCACTTTGAAACTTTGGATGCTTCATGAGAGGAGGTCTTCCAGTTGGCTTGTGGTAGGTCGGTGGTTCTTCCTCGGTGTTCTTCTGTGCATGAAATAGTGCAATTTGTCCCATGTACGGAAGAACCGTTCTCCTGCATCTGTAATTAGCTGGACGTTGCGATATGACTGAAATACTGTTAACCCATTCCCTCATATTGATGACTTTTGACGACTCTGTAAAAGTCACTTTGTGAAACCATTGTGATAAATAGAGCATTTGCTCCTATAGGAGCAAATGCTCTATTTATCACAATGGTTCCAAACTACAAAATTCTAAAAAAAAATCCTTTTCTCTAGTTAGTGCTCCTTTTCGGTAAATTTATTCAAAGAGGTTGCATCTATAAATAGCCTATGAGGTAATGGGTTAAAGTAATATAAAACCCTGATGCAATACAAAGCAAACCAACAAGTTTTTACATGAGGGTATTTGTCACACTCAGTTATAATTTATAGTTCTAGTTAGTTTACTTCTAGGTGTATTTTGAAAATATTGTGAATTATTACTTCTTCTCTTTTATTCTGTCTCTTTTATCATCAATATAATCATTAATATTTACATTGTCTTTGATAACACTCTTGTCTGTTTGTTCTCTTCCTAATCCTGCAGTCGGTAAGTTTAGATGTGTTCAAGTTGTTCTCATGTTTTCAGCCGTGGTTGTTATTGTCAGTTCAAAGGTTATGTAAATGCATGGGAAATTGAAGAATTGATCTTTTCATTTTAACCCCTTTACCTGATAGAGATGCCTTTTGAAACTTGTGAACAGAGTAGACTTAGATCAGATGGCCCAGTAGAAGCCGTCTGATCAAGGTCTGCTCTATTTGCATATGGAATGACATAGATCTGAGTCTATAGTTTCGGCCATGCCAAAAATTCCTTGGTTTATGTCATTATAAAAATGAGATATTCATGTCATTATTTCTTACATGAATATTCATCAGGTATAAAGTTAATCCCTAAGGAGTGTTATACCTATGTTCATTTCTTCAATTACTGATGCAGACTTTTTGGAACATTTGCAAATGTTTTGATAGCAGACACCAATTTCACTTGCCTTTGCAAACAGTAATGATGCAGAATAGGGGGGGCTCCTGTAGGGACCCTCTGTTGAGAGTGAGAACTTCTGTATATATCCTTATTACCCTAACTATTCAGACAACAAAATTTACAGGCAAATAGTACAGATCCAGATGGAGCAGTTTGATCAGGGTCTACACTATTTGCTATTTTATAAGTCAAATTTAAAGTTGTCAAATCAGTGAAAATTTAATTACAATAGAATCTGTCCTAAGCCGCCATTCATTTATTGAACATAGGAATCTTAAAAAGCAGGTGGTTGCTTAATGCAGGGCGAAAGTAATGCAGAAAGCTCCTATATGAGCTTACTGCATTACTTTTGACCTGCATTTAACTACCACCTGATTATAGACCCATAATTGGGCCTCTTTTTGATGGCCGCTTAAGACAGGTTCTACTGTATTCTGCTTTACAAATCCCTGTAGCGGGGGGAGATTGTGAGCCCAAATACTTAACCCTTTCCTCCATAAATATGCCTTTCTACGCCACTGTAAATGTCACTTTTTGAAACCATTGTGATAAATACTAAGAGCATTTGCTCCATTGGAGCAAATGCTCTATTTATCACAATGGTTTTCAATACTACACAATTCTAAAATTGTCCTTTTCTCTAGTAAAAGCTCCTTTTCGGTAGATTTTTTCGAGGATGGGTCTAAAAACAGCTTATGGAGGAATGGGTTAAGGTAATTAGCATATGTGAATTTTTCAGCAAAGTTAAATCTCGAAGAGGACATAAGCTAAACTGTACAAAATAGTATAAATGTCCATTCTGAACAATAAGCAATAATCAGAATAAATTTTAAACTTTTAACTCAGGCCCAACTCTTAAGGATATTTCTGTGATGTTTTTATAGGTATAGATTTTAAGAGTATAAACAAAACGTAATATTGTTACATTTTTATAGATATTAAAGTGTTATTATATTTTTATAGATATTAAAGTATTATTACATTTTTATAGACATTGTGTATCATTATGATTCATTCTAGAAAAACATTTCATAATTATCTTTTTAACCTTTTACTCCAATGATATGCCTTTTAACGCCTTTGCAAATAGAGTAGACCCAGATCAGTTGACTCCTGTAGGAGCCATCTGATCAGGGTCTGCTCTTTTTGCTTTTGACATAATGTAGACGAATTCTACATTTTCTACCGTTGCCAAAATTTCCTATGCTCATCTACCATTATAAACGTTGAAGTAATGGATATTTATTGTGTCTTTATTTCTTACATAAATATTCATGGAGTAAAAGGTTAATTTTGACGTTTTAACAAAAACAAAAACACCAACAAAGCCGTGTCAGTAAAGATTTCAAGTTTACATACTTTCAGGCTCTGAGGTTATAAAACTTCTGAGTCTGAGACTGAGTCTGAGTTCATTCTCAAGTACACATATCTGATTGGTCAGATTTTGAGAAAGCTCAAAATCTGACCAATCAGATACTTGACAATGAACTCAGTCTCCTGGAAATAGTTTTATAACCTCGGGCCAGGTATACCAAACCAGTTTAAACTTATGCATTTATACTACAAATTGTATTTGTAATTATGACCCAGGTGTAAAGAAAGGGAAGGACGGTCAAAAAATTGGTAGGTTGTCGGTCAATGTCCGTAGTAGTGACAGCAGTTTAGTACAAGCGTACTTGTATTATTGTGACTTCTGTACAAGTTGTAATATTTTCAGGCATCTGTTATAAAAGATTTGTGAAACAGTGTCATCTTAGATTGCCTTGTAATGGGCTTAAAATATTTTTTTGTTGACATATAAGCTGTTTGATGAAAAAAAGATGCCTTAAGGCTTCGTAAACAATGCAGATCCACACACCAAAATTGGAGACGCAATGCCTGATCAGAATCTCTAACGTTTTTGATACTTATGAGCATCTGCAGTCTTTTTTTCAAGCGGTGTAGATCCTGATCAGGGCTGAGTTTCTGATATGCTTGCTAGTGTTGGATTTCACTCTGTGCAAAGTGCATGAGTCAAAGAAGTACCTTTAATTATGAAACAACTTATGTGGAGCCGTGCATCATTGTAACGCCAGCTTAATCCTTTGAATGTTAAACTTTAAAAATACAGTATTCCATCAATGTTTAACCTTTTAATGTATACGCCTTTCTATGCCTTTGCAAACAGAATAGACCCAGATCAGATGGCTCCTGTAGGGGTCTGCTCTGTTTGCAGTGACATAAAATAGATATGACTCTGCAGCTTCTGCCATGGCCAAACCAACATTACTGTTTTCATAGGTCATTATGAAAAATAATAATAATAATTTATATTCATCATACCATGAATATTCATGGAGTAAAGGGTTAACAGATTAGTCAGGAGATTTTGAATGACAAACATTGCAAACCCTGATCACTCCTATTAACCCTCTGATCTGGGTCTGCACTGTTTGCAAATGAGCTGGTTTCCTACATTCAAAGGGCTAAAGTGATAGTCCCTACAATATACGCATATTTTCAGTATCATCCTAAAACTTGGTATGCGTTATGTTCTATCATTATTATAAA
Source organism: Azorinus chamasolen (assembly GCA_963576725.1). NCBI lineage: Eukaryota > Metazoa > Mollusca > Bivalvia > Cardiida > Solecurtidae > Azorinus > Azorinus chamasolen. The sequence goes on along the minus strand of OY755240.1, from coordinate 68,940,797 downwards.
GATGGTAAATTTGAAATTATATCGAAAAATGCCCCTATGTTACAAATTAAACTGTTTTCTTTGATAATGTTGTCGAAAAGTTATGAAACTAAAATGCAACCTGAATACATACTAATACATTGCTGAATAACATCGGGTGTTTGATAACAAACACGTGAAAGTTTTGTCTTAATTCTTCAGCGTTTATTCAATTGGTGTTCTTGTGATATACTTCTTTTCAGCATATAGACATATGATTGATATTATTTTAGGCACTTTTAAAACGCGTTGCGAGTAGAGACTATCACTTTAAAAGTGGAGGACTACATAGGGATAACGATAAACACCTTGCTGGTTCATCGCTTAGTTGGTCTGTCCGTCAGTGTTTTCTTCCTGTCCATTAAATTTTAGTAGTCTTCAACCAATATCAAAAAGCTGGTCAAGTATGTACAGTAAAACCTCTCTATAACGGCCACTAAATTACATCAAGTATTTTGTGTTAAAGGCAGGTGGCTGCTTAAAGCAAGGTGAAAGTTAAACAGAACGCTCCTATAGGAGCGTTCTGTTTTACTTTCACCTTGCTTTAAGCAGCAACCTGTCCTAAATACTGACTAATTAACACAATTTAGTGGCCGTTATAGAGAGGTTTTACTGTATACTATGTGCTTTGGATTATTTCATGGGGTTCAAATCAAGGCAACAGTTACAGGTCAAATGAGTTTTGTTTGGGTTTTAGCTTATAAGTGATAGCCTTAAAAATATGAAACAATGAAAGAGAAAGTAATGCATCTTAAGGCACACAAGCTTTTCACCAATATTACTCTGGATTGGTAACAATTTATTTTTCGATAATTATGAAAAGTTACAATGGTTGCCAATATGAAATTATGAATTATCTTTGAATGCTTTTGGTGCCCAGATTTCCCTCCAAATCAACAACCTTGTAGGCCATTTTTCCGTTTGAGGATGGTTTCTTTTGGTAATTAAAATTTGGGGACAATGGCTCTGTGCAAACAGTGTAGACCCAGTGCAGTCAGATATGGCATCTAATAAACTTTTACTTCATTGATATTCATGTCAGAAATAATGACATCGTGAATATTTATTAGCTGATATTTTATAATGGCATATGAACACAGGAGCTGTTGCAGAAACTACAGAATCAGGGTCCATGCTTATAAAGCTTTTTAGTTGAGTCTGAGATCGTTCTCAAGCTTTTGATTGGTCAGATTTGAGTTCTCAAGCTTTTGATTGGTCAGATTTGAGCCTTTGGCTCAAATCTGACCAATCAAAAACTTGAGAACGAACTCAGACTCAACTAAAAGTTTTATAAGCATGGACCCAGGTCTATATCAGCAAGCAGAACAGACCCAGATCAGAAGGTTCCCACAGGAACTGTCTGATCTGAATCTACTCTGTTTGTAAAGGTGTTAAAATGTGTATCTATGAAGTAAAGGGTTTACATCTACACTTTGGCTAGCCTGGAGCTGAACTGTTTGCAAAACTTTTGATGTGGCATACCTCAAATAAAGTTTAACCCTTTCCTCCATAAATACGCCTTTCTACACCTGTAAAAGGCACTTGTCATGACCCTCTCGTCAGCGTCGGCGTTGGTTAACCTTTTTGTTAAGGTCCCTTTTCTCAGAAACCATTCAAGATATGTGGTTCATATTTGGTATGTATGTTTACTATCACAAGGGGAACCCATTTCACAAGGGTAGGTAACCCTAAAATTAATTTTGCCATAGTTATGCCCCTTTTTCAACTTAGATTTTTTCATTGTTGGTTAAGTTTTATGTTCAGGTCTATGTCTCAGAAACTGTCCAAGATATTTGGTTCAACTTTGGTATACATGTTAACTATTACAAAGGGGACCCATTTCACAAGGGCAGGTAACCCTAAAATTAATTTCGCTATAGTTATCTGCCCTTTCTGACTTAGACTTCCACTACACTATCCAGCACTAAAGAAAGTGGAGCGCGCTGTCTGCGGACAGCTCTTGTTGAAACCTTGTGGTAAAGTGAGCATTTGCTCCACTGGAGCAAATGCTCTATTAATCACAATGGTTTAAAAACTACACAATTCTAAAATTTTCCTTTTCACTAGTTAATGCTCCTTTTCGGTAGATTCATTCAAAGAGGTTGGATCTAATAATAACCTATGGAAGAAAGGGTTAATCTGGAAAGGAAGATAACGGTGTCAAACAGGTCGAATCCTCAAATGATGCAGAGTTATTCTAGATTCTGCCTGTTTGCAATGTTAGTCTAAAATTCCTAACATACTTTCTGTTTACAACAGTTACAATCAAAGCACGTCAAAATGCTTTCAAACGTGTCAAATTTACTATATTTGTCAGCGTTGCTTTTGCAACAAATGAAATGCGTTTACACAGTTAGCTCACTCTCTGTGACAATGAGATGCCTTTCTGGGCTGTGTCTTCTACAATGCTTAATGCTACATACAATGTATGTTACAGCTTTTAAGTGGAAAATAAGTTTATCAATGATTTTAGAACAGAGACCTACATGAACCAAGCCAGCCATGCCCTAATTATCCTGAGTATTGAGACACCCAGTCTCTCCCTCTCCACTGAATAATTCAAATTGGCACCATTTTCATAACTTTAAACAGAGTACAGATAAAGGTGTGTACTTGAATACTAAAGTTGTCATATATTTCTCCTCCAAACCCTATGTTGAGACCACTTAGTAGAATCGTCTCGAAGAGACAATTCTAAAGAGTAGTTACAACATTGGGTTTGGTGGAGAACTAAAGAAGTTATTCTTGAAAATGTTTTAATTTTCGTATCTTATCTAGACCTATGTTTAAATTAGACTGACATAGTAGCAAATAGTGTAGATCCAGATTGATCTGGGTCAATACTATTTACCTAAGTTTGTCTGTCCAAAAACTTGGGATAATTAAGGTATATGGGGCTTTTGCTATGTTTGTACAGCTATTCTATAATCGCTTCTCAGTGATTTCAAGATGTTGTTATTCATGAGTACCATATACGTGTATATGGTAGAACTTCTGTAACCCTTTACCTGTTCAATATTCCTGTAAGACTGAATATTGAACAGGGAATGGGTTAACCTGTGTATTACATGTACTTGTGTCTCAAGATAATTGTACTGTTATTCTGCTGTTTGAAGGATTGTTGTTCATATATATATACATGTATACTGTATTTGTATTTACTATATTTGTCATTTTAATCCTTTGCTTGATATATATTCTTGTAAGAAGTATAGTAATATGACTATATGCAGAGGTCCAGATAAGATGCATAAATTAAAACGTTTTCAAAATTTGCTTCTTTATTTCTCCACTGAACCATATGTTGTGACCACTCTTTAGAATCGTCTCAAAGAGACGATTCTAAAGAGTGGTCACAACATAGGGTTTGGTGGAGAAATGGTGATTATAGCATTTGAGTTCACATCTGTTGCCCTGTATATGTTATTAATCAGCTCAAGTTTTATAATGCCATATAAAGAAAGCTTTTACCAAGGCAGAAATTGGAGAATCAGATCTATATTATTCCATAAGCAAACAGAAACAGACAGACACTGATCAGGTAGCTCTTACCAGAGCTGTTTGATCTGAGTCTACTGTTTGCAAATGCATAGAAATGCTTCTGTATCAGTCAAAGGGTTAAGTGATTATCCTGATGTCAGTATGAGTTGTTTTTGAATAGTACAGCCAATTCTAAGGCCTTTGATTTAGAAACATATATATATAAATATTTTATGGTGAAAGTTCAAACTTAATCATCCATAAAAATGAGAGGAAAAACTAATTGCTGTTATTTGTATAATATATTCTCATGTGACTCTTATGTACGGTTTACTGTGGATTCTTAGTTCTTGAAAGAGAATCAACTATGGGTATTACTATATAAAATATTAAATCATCTTCACATGTTTAACGCTTTACTCCATAAATATGCCTTTCTATGCTTTTGCAGACAAAATAAACCCAGATCAGATGGCTCCTGTAAGAGCTGTCTAATCAGGATATGCTTTGTTTGTTTATGAAGTAATGCAGATGATTCTACAGTTTCTGCCATGGCCAGAAATTCTTGTGTCCATGTGCCATTATAAAAATCAACCTAATCAATATTCAGGATATCATTATTTCTTTAATGAATATGCATGAAGTAAAGGATTAATCCTTTGTCCTACGAAATAATAACATCATGAATATAAATTATCTGATTTTTTATAATGAGTCATAAACACAGGAATGTTTGGCCATGGTAAACACTATAGAATCAGATCTATAGCATATCATAAGCAAATAGAGCAGGCCCTTAAAAGAAAACTGCTATAGGAACTGTCTGATGTGGGTCTACTTTGTTTGCAAAGGTGTTTAAAGGTATGTCTATGACATAAAGAGTTAAAAAAATTAACCATGGTGTGAGAAAAGCTGCATTTTGGACTGCACAAATATTGGAAAAATGCATTATCTAAATTTAACAGGGTCTCCGCCAATTGATACTCATCAGCATTTTGAAATGTTTTATAAAAATAACCTCAAAAACGTGTAGACTCTTTTGATTAGGTGCTGCATCTTTGATGTTGCAGCTGATTAGGCCCTAAAACACCAGGGTACCTTTTTCTCATAGCCTGACTCAAATGTTTAGAGAGGCGAAAGATTTCTTATTCTGGGTTTTTTGGTGTATAAATAAATGTTGTCCATATTCCTCAATGTCAGGAGAAGCTATTAATAGGGATAGATTCTTGTGTCAGATTTTATTTTTTATCAGACACCTAGTTCAGTTCTGGATCCAAGCTGTTTGCAGTTTCTATTGGTGTCATGATTAGTGTACAGTAAAACCTCTCTATAACGGCCACTAAATTGTGTTAATTAGTTGGCATTTAGGGCAGGTGGCTGCTTAAAGCAAGGTGAAAGTAAAACAGAACGCTCCTATAGGAGCGTTCTGTTTTACTTTCACCTTGCTTTAAGCAACCCCCTGCCTTTAACACAAAATACTTGATGTAATTTAGTGGCCATTATAGAGAGGTTTTACTGTAATATAAAAACAGGAGTTTTGAATGTAACCCTTTTCTTGATGAGTATTTGTAAAAACCTGCCTATTGCGAATACAGTAAAACCCTCTAAGCCTGAATTTTAATAAAGAAGAATTTAGGTCTTTTTAGGCAGGTGGGTGCTTAATGCAGGGAGAAAGTCATGTAGAAAGTTCTCAAAGAGTATTGGTACACATTTTAATGTCCATTCTAGAGGGGTCTTACTGTACATGTATAAGTTGATTTAAATATTTTATTAAATATATAGAATAAGGAAATATATTTATATAGGAGAAAAGAATCAGATCATAAGCAAGCAGAGCAGACTGCAATTAGACAGCTCCTGTTGCAGCTGTCTGATCTGGGTCTACTCAGCTTACAAAGAAATAAAAAGGCAGGATCAACAAGAAAAAAAAAACATTACAGGAAAGTATTTGTATATGTTGTTAGAGTGCATTCTCTATTGATTTTGTGACCCCCCTTTTATTGTTTATGACAGATTTACCAACGTCTAACAAAGCCCAAGGTGATTGGTAGTCCAATATTTCTCACTTTATTAGTTATGTATGCTGGACTAGGAACTACCAATTTATTTCCAATTGTGGATATGATCGGCATGATCCATCACCCTTTCCCTTGTTTAAACGCCTTTTCACACATTTGCAATCTGAGTAGACTCAGTTCAGACGGCTCCTATAGGAGCTGTCTGATCAGGGTCTGCTCTGTTTGCTAATGGAATTTGATACATCTGTTTCTTTATTTTCTAAAATGGCTACAGCCATATTTCATTATAACTTAAGTTTGTTCATGAGTATTGAAAATTGAACTAAATATAGATCAGGGAAAGGGTTAAATGTGAGAAACAGGTTATCCCTCAGATCAAAGTCTGCACTGTTTGCTATTCAAATCCAAAAGTATATTTAATCCATCTATACTTATTAACCCTTTCCCTCATATAAACGTGTTTTCACGCATTTGCAAACAGAGTAGACCGAGATCAGATGGCTCCTAGAGGAGCCATCTGATCAGGGTCTGCTCTGTTTGCTAATATAATTTGATAAATCTGTTTCTTTGCTTTATAAAATGTCTACAATGTTCCACCTTCCATATTTCTTTAAACTATTTTTAGCTCACCAGAGCACAAAGTGCTCAGGGTGAGCTTTTGTGATCGCCAGATGTCTGTCGTCCGTCGGCGTGCGTCGTCCGTCGTCGGGCGTCAACAATTTGAACCTTTAAAAATCTTCTCCTCTGAATCTACAGGGTTCTCAGCTTTCATCTTTGGTACATAGCATCACCAATAGGTCCTCTACAAAAGTTATATAAATTATGTCCTTGGGGTCAAAATTGGCCCCGCCCCAGGGGTGGGAAGTTTTCAATAGAAACATATAGTAAAACTTTGAAAATCTTCTCCTCTGAAACCAGAAGGTTATTAGCTTTCATATTTGGCACATAGCATCATGTTCAGGTCCTCTACAAAAGTTATATAAATTATGACCCTGGGGTCAAAATTGGCCCCGCCCCAGGGGTGGGCAGTTTTCAATAGAAACAAATAATGAAATCTTTGAAAATCTTCTCCTCTGAAACTGAAAGGCTCTCATCTTTCATATTTGGCACAGAGCAGCATATTCAGGTCCTCTACAAAAGTTATATAAATTAAGGCCCTGTGGTCAAAATTGGCCCCGCCCCAGGGTTGGGCAGTTTCCAATAGAAATATATAGTGAAAACTTTGAAAATCTTCTCCTCTGAAACTAGAAGGTTCTCAGCTTTCATATTTGGCACATAGCATCATGTTCAGGTCCTCTACAAAAGTTATATAAATTATGGCCCTGGGGTTAAAATTAGCCCCGCCCCAGGGGTGGGCAGTTTTCAATGGAAACAAATAGTGAAATCTTTGAAAATCTTCTCCTCTGAAACTGGAAGGCGCTTAGCTTTCATATTTGGCACAGATCATCATGTTCAGGTCCTCTACAAAAGTTATATAAATTATGCCCCTGGGGTCAAAATTGGGGCCGCCCCAGGGGTGGGAAGTTTTCAATAGAAACATATAGTAAACCTTTGAAAATCTTCTCCTTTGAAATCAGAAGTTTTCTCAGCTTTCATATTTGGCACATAGCATCATGTTCAGGTCCTCTACAAAAGTTATATTAATTATGCCCCTGGGGTCAAAATTGGCCCCGCCCCAGGGATGGGCAGTTTTCAATAGAAAAAAAATAGTGAAATCTTTGAAAATCTTCTCCTCTGAAACTGGAAGGCGCTCAGCTTTCATATTTGGCACATAGCATCATGTTCAGGTCCTCTACAAAAGTTATATTAATTATTGCCCTGGGGTCAAAATTGGCCCCGCCCCAGGGGTGGGCAGTTTTCAATGGAAACAAATAGTGAAAACTTTGAAAATCTTCTTCTCTGAATCTGGAAAGTTCTCAGCTTTCATATTTGGCACATAGCATCATGTATAGGTCCTCTACAAAAGTTATATGAATTATGGCCCTGGGGTCAAAATTGGCCCCACCCCAGGGGTGAGTAGTTTTCAGCAGAAACATATAGAGAAAACTTTGAAAATCTTCTCCTGAAACTGAAAGGTTCTCAGCTTTAATATTTGGCTCATAGCATCATGTTCAAGTCCTCTACAAAAGTTATATATATTACGCCCCTGGGGTCAAAATTGGACTGCCCCAGGGCCGGCTAGTTTTCTATAGAAACATATAGTGAAAACTTTGAAAATCTTCTCCTCTGATTGTCTGGTGAGCGCTTCAGGGCCATTCTGGCCCTCTTGTTTAATGAATATTCAGTAGGTACTGAAATTTGTAATAAATATAGAACAGGGAAAGGGTTAAACTCTACTTTAAACCTTTACTCCATAAATACACCTTTTAACACCTGTGTAAACCAAGAAGATTCAGATCAGACAGCTGCTGTAGGAGCTATCTGATCAGGGTTTGCTCTGTTTGCTTATGAAATAATATACAGTAAAATTTCTCTATAACAGCCACTAAATTGTGTTAATTAGTTGGTATTAAGGGCAGGTGGCTCCTATAGGAGCATTCTGTTTTACTTTCACCTTGCTTTAAGCAGTCACCTGCCTTTAACACAAAATACTTGATGTAATTTAGTGGCCATTATAGAGAGGTTTTACTGTATGTCTGATTCTACTGTTTCTGCCATTTTAAAGCTTCATCTGATTAATATTCATGATGTCATTATTTCTTACAGGAATATTCATGGAGTAAATGGTTGATTTTTTACGTGATTTTCACCTCAATGAAGAATGACTTTGTGACTTTGCAAACTGTACAATGCAGCAATATCTTGTCAAAGTCTGTCAAGATTCACTGTTATTATGTAGACATTGATTAATTAGAGAATTTGTATGAGCGAAGTTTAGACATTTTGTAATAGATTTCTCCTTTTCACCACACAATGGCTAACATTAATATACTGGAAAACAGTGTGTGGTTTGAAATTTTGTCATACAAATACAAACACGTTTTTTAAAGAATGTGTAAAATACTTCCAATATCAGCATTATTAAATTTTGCTCTGCATTGTTTTCAAGTGGACAATGGAGGCATACATGACATGCATAAATTAAACCAAATGTTTCAAGAATAGCTCCTTTATTTCTCCACCAAACTCTATGTTGTGACTACTCTTTGGAATCTCTTTTGACGAGAATATTCTAAAGATTGGTCAAAATTGACTATGTTAGTGTTTGAAATACATTGTATATCCCTTACCTATGGGTCTGGCACCATCTGTGTCAGAAGTTAAATCAGATGAGACTAAATTGTATTGGTAGCTCTCGACCAGCATACGAAATCACATAACAACATTAGCAAGAATATTGGTAGCTCCAGACCAGCATACAAGATCACATAACAACATGAGCAAGAGAGGGGGGTTTACCTGCTAATTTCATAATTTATCCACGGAAATTTTGAATTTTGTTAACCCTTTCCTCCTTAAGTACGCCTTTCTACGCCTCTGTAAAAGTCAACTGTTGAAACCATTGTGATAAATAGAGCATTTGCTCCTATAGGAGCAAATGCTCTATTTATCACAGTGGTTTCAAACTACAAAATTCTAAAATTTTCCTTTTCCCTAGTTAATGCTCCTTTTCGGTAGATTTATTCAAAGAGGTTGGATCTAAAAATAGCCTGTGAGGGAATTGGTTAATAATGTATACCTTACTTACCCCAAGTATTCCATCAACCTCACCTCTCCATATTGTTTTTGCTCTGTCTGTCACAACTTTGATGTTGGCAATCTTTTTGTTGCCATTGCATGGACATGCTTCAAACTTGGCATGCATGTACAATTTATGGAGGCAAACATTTTTAGGGGTGACTTATTAAGGTCAAGGTCAAACGTCAAGGTCAAAGGTCATATTTGTTTTCGCTCTGTCTGTTGGTTTGTTGTCTGTTTGTCACCAACTTAAATGCTGGCGATAATTTTATCACTATTGCACATACATACTTCAAACTTGGCATGCATGTTCAACTTATGGAGGCGAACATTTTAAGGGGTGACTTTTTAAGGTCAAGGTCATACATCAAGGTCAAAGGTCATATTGGGGACATAGTGTTTCATAAACTCATCTTGGTTTTTTTCTTTTCTAGACTCCAGATTGCTAACAATTTAATTCAGGATTTTTTTTTAAAAAAAAAAAAATGGGTGGAAAGGTTTCTTGGAGAATTAGAAATAAAGTGGTTAAAAGAAATCTGCCCTCAATTTCGACATAACTTTTGGAATATGATTACTTTCGGTAAGATTTAGATCTAGTGATCTGGATCCAGCAGGTATGCCTTGCCCATTCTCTTGTAATTGTTGTCCAGGCTTAATGTTCACTTTAGACAGACTAGAAGCTATGCTCTATGGGCGTAAGCTTGTGGAATTGTTTATTCTTTTCTTTATTTCTAAAGAAAGCATAGCATTGAGCTGTTACCAAAGAACTTTATGGTTTTTGATATCTTGAAAACATAATGTATAAAGGAATTGGTATTGGTGAAAGCAATATTGTTCATTTAACCCTTTACCCCATGAGTAGTTATGCAAGAGTTCATCACTTCATGCATATTCATTGACAGCATATTTATAATTGTACATAATCAAGAAACTTTTGTCCATACCCGAAACCTTAGAATCAGTTCTATAAAGTTCCATAAGCGAACAAAGCAGACTGTGATCAGATGGCTCCTATAGGAGCCATCTGCTCTGGGTCTACTCTGTTTTCAAAGATGTTAAAAGGTGTATCTAAAGAAGTAAAGGGGTAACCCTTTCCTCCATAAATATGCCTTTCTACACCTCTGTAAAAGTCACTTTATGAAACCATTGTGATAAATAGAGCATTTGCTCCTATGGGAGCAAATGCTCTATTAATCACAAAGGTTTCAAACTACAAAATTCTAAAAAAAATCCTTTTCTCTAGTTAATGCTCCTTTTCGGTAGATTTATTCAAAGTGGTTGGATCTAAAAATTGCCTATGGAGGAAAGGGTTAAGTACTGAATATATGATATTGCTGTTACATGCCAAATTTTTAATCTGAAGATAAGATTTTTTCTAGGAGAATGTTTATGAATAAAAAACAACATCATGAAAAGACAAGAGTCAGTATTTTGCTAAAGATAAAACAGAACTTAATAGTAATAAATAATTTTATTTCAATGGAACTAAAACACAACTACATTATTAGTTATACAGTTCTTTCCCAGGGTACATGACGATTTATTCCCGGCTGAGGAAAATTATGTTGCCCGAGCCGTTAGGCGAGGGTTACATGATTTTACCAGCCGGGAATAAATCGCCATGTACCCTGGGAAAGAACTGTATAACGAATTTATTATACTGCAAAGTTTTACGGTTCGGATTATTTATATAAATCCATTTTGGCATGATGAATCACTAAACACGCTAATTCCCCTAAAAGCGCCCCAATACATTTATTTCTACCCGAAGGTATCCGAAGTGGTGTGCATTTTATTTCATCGGCGTTCGTGTTATTATAGATGGCTGGACGATATAATAACTCCTCTAAAAACTGTTTTATTGGTCATTTCAAACAATGATGTTTTTTAATTCATTCCTGCATTGTTTTCTTTACGTATCAATAGTTGTCTATTATGAAATTTGCAATTGTTTAGCGGAGTCGAGAGGTCGGTCTTTTGGATTCTGACCATATTATGTGGGGCCTGCCATGGGGGATTTCTATGTACCCTGTCAGCTCACAGGGTACATGGACTCATGTACACGGCTAGTTAACCAATCAGAAGTGAGGATTTTACTTTGCAGTATAATAATGTAGTTTAGATGAAAGTAAAATTATGTCGCAATGTCTTGCAAGACTTAATAAAACCAGGTATATGATTATTTTAACATAGTGGGTATAGTTGGGAAAAAGCCCCTGAGAAAGAAGGAGTATGAAGGTATAAAGAGATATGGCTTTAAGCATGTTCACTATAAGTCTACATTATTTTTTATTTCAGGTTTTATGTGCCAAATTGTTCTATTTGTGTTGAAATGTGTGGTATATGGGAGTTCAGAATGCTGTTTTCTAATTAAGAGACATTTCCAGATGTGATAACATGGTAAATTTTTGCCATTAGAAAACTTGAATATGGCTCCGAGCATACTGTGTAGACTCAGACTGGCTTGTAGATGTGGCATCAGAGCCTTCATTGCTAATGTTGATAATGAAATGCAGATAACATGTATATTAACCCTTTCCTTCCTGTAAATGCATTTTCACACATTTGCAACTAAATATAGAACAGGGAAAGGGTTAACTGATGTGAACTAGCAAAGATTCTGATCAGACACACAGGGGCTGGTCAAGGTCATTGTCTTATCCTTTATCCCATATACCACTACACAAGGTTATTTTGAATGTAAAGAGAACACTGAGTTGCATGAATTGCCATGGCAACAAAGTACAAATTACGTTTGGCATGTTGGTTTATTGTTAGCTTATATTCAATGTCTGAGGCTGTTATGGAATGTGTCTTTGTCAATATATAAATGTTAGAATGCATGACCAGATGATGTCAGTTTTGTCATATATGTATATATATTTATGTGTGTGTGTGCATACATCTAATAATTATTTATAGAGCATAGTCTTAACCCATTACCTCATAGGCTGTTTTTAGATCCAACCGCTTTTAATAAATCTACCGAAAAGGAGCATTAACTAGAGAATAGGAAATAGAATTTTTTTAGTTTTGAAACCATTGTGATAAATAGAGCGTTTGCTTCTAAGGAGCAAATGCCCCATTAATCACAATGGTTTCATAAAGGGACTTTTAAAGAGGCGTCAATATGAGGGAATGGGTTAACCCTTTACCTCATGAAAATTCATGTAAGAAATAATCCCATCATGAATACTACTCTGGTCTACTCTGTTTGTAAATTCATGAAAAAGTGTTTGTATGAGGTAAAGGGTCTATGTAAGATCAAGAAAATGTATTCTTGTTTTAGCCATGCACTACATCTTGCAGCTGTTTTTCGATTTCCAAAACTGCAGAAAAGACAATACATGTAATAATGTGTGAAATGAACCTCACTGCATGATGTAGCTTCGTTTATACAGTAGAACCTGTTCTAAGTGGTCAGTCATTTATTGAACATTGGGGTCTTAAAAAGCAAGTGGTTCCTTAATGTAGGGCAAAAGTAATGCAGAAAGCTCCTGGAGCATTACTTTTGACCTGCATTAAGCTTCAACCTGCCAAACAGACCCATAATTAAACCTCTTCTTGATGGCTGCTTGAGACAGGTTCTACTGTAAGCATGTTCGGTTTCATGACATTTATTTAAATTCAATTTTCAACAATACAATAGCAACAATGATAATAATGCAATCTGTTGTTGATACTTAAATGTAAAAGATGAACAAAACCTATTCTTGGCTTTTTAACCTTTTACTCCATAAATATGCCTTTTAACACCTTTGCAAACATAGTAGACAGGTCTAATTTCTCCTGTAGAACCGTCTGATCATGGTCTGGCCTCTATTTACTTATGGAATAATATAGATCTGATTCTACAGCTCCTACCATGGTCAAAATTGCCGGTATGAAATTTATCCAATTAATATGATAATTATATGATGTCATAGTCATTGTCATGTCATTATTTCTTACATGAATATTCATGGAGTAAAGGTTTAAGCTTTATCTACAACAACAACAACAAAAAATTAGAAACTATGAAATTTGAATATGCTAAGTAATTACCTTCTTTTAATCATATTTTTTGTAATAAAACTTACTAAGCATAAAATACTAACACTTATTTATCTGATAGTATCAGAGTGTGAAAAATACATTTCTGCTGCCATGTTTATATCCTTTTGCAGGAAACTTGAAAATAAAGCATATTTTCGTAGTTGTGATTTGTTTGAATAAATTTCTGGTTTCTATTGTAGAATTTTCAGATTGCCATATACAGATGTCTCACTAATATGACTACTCAAAGAAGTATAATTCTGGATTTTTATAGCAGTCAGTAGCGTAATGCAGGATAAAAGTTGTGCAGAAAACTCCTATAAGAGGTTTCTGCATTACCTTTGTCCTGCATTAAGTAACCAGCTGCTTTTAGAGTTTCCTATGTAACCCTTTCCTTCATACAAATGCTTGTTCACACCTTTGCTAACAGAAGACCCAGATCAGACCTCTCCCATAGGAGCCATCTGATCAGGGTCTGCTCTGTTTGCTTATGAAATGATATTATAATAGGTATGACTCAGTATGAATACAGTTTCTACCATGGCCAAAACTTCCTGTGTCCATGTGCCATTATGAAAAATAATCTAATTAATATTCATGATGTTACATGAATGTTCGAGGAGTAAAGGGTTACATACAGTATGTGTGTGAATTAGCAAGATTACTGTATCTTGGTGAAGTCTCCTGACTTATTAACCCATTACCTCATTGGCTATTTTTAGATCCAACCTTTTTAAATAATCTACCGAAAAAGGGCATTTACTGGAGAAATGGAAAAGTTTAGAACTGTGTAGTTTTGAAACCATTGTGATAAATAGAGCATTTGCTCCTATGGAGCAAATGCTCTATTTAACACAATGGTTTCATAAAGTGAGTTGGTAGAGGCATCAAAAGGCGTCAATATGAGAGAATGGGTTAGCCTCTGTTTTATCTAACTTGTACTGTTATAACCATAAACCTTTTAATACATATTTAATAATATATATTTCATATACATGTATGTGTACCCTCTTTATCAACTCACATCCTTTTCCTCTAACATTAAGATAATAACATATGTATATCAAATATATACAGTGTTTATAACTTGTAATTTATTTTCCACGGACAGGTGGTCAAGGTCGTGAGTTCGTTGTCCTTGGCGACAAGGAGGTTGACTATGATCCGAACTTCCGTCTTTACCTGAACACAAAGCTGGCCAATCCAAAATACTCTCCAAATGTATTCGGCAAATCCATGGTTATCAACTACACTGTCACACTTAAGGTAAGGTATCTGCTATAGTATTTGATCCCGTTATAGTATCTATTGTGGTATTTGCTACCGTTATAGTATCTATGATCTGTTATGGTATTTGATAAGAAAAGGGTGAAATCATTCAGAGCTTAACATAAGGGGCATATTTAGGAAATTTACATTGATATATTTTTTACTTTTCTCTTTGCAAAACCCTATACTGTTGGTATATTAGAATTACCTCAGATAGCAAAACTTGTTAATTCTAATGAGTACCAATAGATAGGTTTTTAATGCGATTCTGATGAGTACTAAAAATATACAGAGCAACAAATAAAGGTTCGTACAGAAATACTAAAATCATCATTTCTCCACCAAACCCCATGTTGTGACCACTCTTTAGAATAGGGTTTGGGTTTAGTGTAGAAATAAGGGAGTTATTCTTCAAAATGTTTTAATCTACAAATCTTATCTGGACCTCTGACATATAACTTGTTTGTCTGAGAGCTAATATATTTGGATACAATAATACCTCTTTTACCTGAAACTCTACCTTCTTGTATGTATAACTCTTCAGAGCCGTTAATAAAGGGGAGTATTTCAAAGCATTAACCCTTTCCTTGTTGTATGTTTATTCCAAATTTTCTATACCTACTGAATATTCAATGAAAACAATTATAATGAAATATCTACACCGATTCATAAACTTGTTAAGCCTCCTTTTCTCATAGATTGCAATTATTATACCCCCCTTTTGAAAAAAATGGGGGTATATTGCTTTGCACATGTCAGTCGGTCGGTCGGTCTGTCGGTCGGTCGGTCGGTAGATCGATGGTTTCCGAATGATAACTAATAAACGACTTGGCCTAGAATCTTCAAACTTGCTGTGGTGGTTGGTCATGACAAGTAGATGACCCCTATTGTTTTTGAGGTCACTAGGTCAAATGTCAAGGTCACCATGACCTTAAATGGTGAAATAGTTTCCGATCAATAACTGCTCAAGGGTTTGGCTTGGGATCTTCAAACTTGCTGTGGTGGTTGGTCATGACCACTACATGACCTCTATTGATTTTGAGGTCACTAGGTCAAAGGTCAAGGTCACCATGACCTTAAATGGTTAAATGGTTTCCGATCAATAACTGCTCAAGGATTTAGCTTAGAATCTTCAAACTTGCTGTGGTAGTTGGTCATGACCACTGGATGACCCTTATTGATTTTGAGGTCACTAGGTCAAAGGTCAAGGTCACCATGACCTTAACTGGTAAAATGGTTTCTGATCAATACTTCTCAAGGGTTTGGCTTAGGACCTTCAAATTTGCTTAGGTGGTTGGTCATGACAACTAGATGAGTCCTATTGTTTTTTAGGTCACTAGGTCAAAGGTCAAGGTCACCGTGGCCTTAAAGGGTGAAATGGTTTGCGATCAATAACTGCTCAAGGGTTTGGCCTAGGATCTTCAAATTTGCTGTGGTGGTTGGTAATGACCGCTAGATGACCCCTATTGTTTTTTAGGTCAATAGGTCAAAGGTCAAGGTCACCATGCTCTTAACTGGTGAAATGGTTTGCGATCAATAACTGCTCAAGGGTTTGGCTTAGAATCTTCAATATTGCTGTGGTAGTTGGTTATGACAACTGGATGATCCCTATTGTATTTGAGGTCACTAGGTCAAAGGTCAAGGTCACCGTGACCTTAACTTGTAAAATGGTGTTGATCAATAACTGCTCAAGGGTTTGGCTTAGGATCTTCAAATTTGCTGTGGTAGTTGGTCATGACCACTGGATGACCCCTATTGATTTTGAGGTCACTAGGTCAAAGGTCAAGGTCACCATGACCTTAACTGGTAAAATGGTTTCTGATCAATAACTACTCAAGGGTTTGGCTTAGGACCTTCAAATTTGCTTAGGTGGTTGGTCATGACAACTGGATGACCCCTATTGTTTTCTAGGTCACTAGGTCAAAGGTCAAGGTCACCGTGACCTTAACTGGTGAAATGGTTTGCGATCAATAACTGCTCGAGGATTTGGCTTAGGATCTTCAAACTTACTGTGGTGGTTGGTCATGATAACTAGATGACCTCTATTGATTTTGAGGTCACTAGATCAAAGGTCAAGGTCATCATGACCTTAACTGATGAAATGGTTTCCAATTAATAACTGCTCAATGGTTTGGGTTGGGATCTTCAAACTTGCTGTGGTATTTGGTCGTGACCAATAGATAACCCTATAGTTGTTGAGGTCATTAGGTCAAAGGTTAAGGTCACCATGACCTTAATATGTGAAATGTTTTCAGATCAATAAATGATCAGTGGTTTGGCTTAGGATCTTCAAAGTTGCTGTGGTGATTAGTCATGCCCGCTAGATGACCTCTATAGTTGAGGTCACTAGATCAAAGGTCAGGGGGTCTGGGGGGTATACATGTTTTACAAACATCTCTTGTTTTCATATGTCATTGTGAGCGGTTTGTATGTTACAGGGTCTGGAGGACCAGTTGCTCAGTGTGATTGTGAAGTATGAGCGGCGAGAGCTGGAGGAGCAACGTGAGCGGCTGATCCAGGAAACTAGTGTGAACAAGAAGCTGCTAAAGGACCTAGAGGACTCCCTGCTCAGAGAGCTTGCCCAGTCCCAGGGCAACATGTTGGACAATGTTGAGCTGATCTCAACCCTGGAGGAAACAAAGACCAAGGCCACAGAGGTAAACTATAGGCTTAACCATTAGGCGTAACCCTTGACCTGATAGGGATCATTCTGCACCTTTACAAACAGTGACAACCCAGATCAGATGGCTCCTACAGGAGCCATCTGTTCAGGGTCTGCTCCGTTTGCTCATGGAATAAACTGAGATCTGATGTGCTTTACACTGGGCATCTAAAAGAACAAGGGAACTCTTTTGATACTAAGAGTGGGGCATCGCACCCTGGTTTCTCTGTATCCCCCCCCCCCCCCCCCACACACACACTTTCTTGGCGTCCAGTTAGCCCACAGTTGGCAGAAACGGATGTTAATCAAAACAAACAAACACAAGGGGTACCCTTTTAACTCTTTGCCTGATTTAGATGACTTTGATGTCTTTGCATAGTAGTGCATAGTAGGCCCAGGTCAGACAGCTCCTGTTAGAGATATCTGATCCCTGTTTGCTTATGGAATTATATAGATCTGATTTTACTTTTTGTGCCATGAAGATCTAGGTAGGAAATAATGACATTTTGAATATCTATTAGCTGAATATTTATTATGGTATATGAACACATGACATTTTGTATATGGCAGAAACATTAGAATTCCAAATTTGCATAAGCAAACACACAGAACCTGAACACAGCAGTTCCTACAGGAGTTGCCTGATCTATGTCTACTATATCTGGTGTCTCTATCTATCCTACAGTTCGAACCTTAAAACACAGTATCTTACTGTAGAACCTGCTATGACAGTTTTCTTTGTAGAACATACTTTAGCTGATATTTGTTGAATCACCAAAAACACTTGTATACAACATGTATATAACCCTTTACTCCATAAGTACGCCTTTCTATGCCTTTGAAAACGGAGTTTACCCATATCAGATGGCTCCTATAAGAGCCGTCTGATCATAGTTTGTTGTTTGCTTATGATATAGTATAGATATGTTTCTACAGTTTTTGCCTTGGCCAAAATTCTTGTGCCAATGTGCTATTATAAAAAAAATAATTAATATTTATGATGTCATTATTTCTGATATGAATATTCATGGAGTAAAGGGATAAACAGTATGTAATAAAACTATCTGGCAGACTAGACATCTGTAAACAACAAGGAATTTAGCCTTTACTCGATAAGTATACACCTTTTAATGCATTCCCAAACAGACTTGACCCAGATCAGAAGGTTCCTCTAGTAGCAATATGATCAGGGTCTGCTGTATTTGCTTATTGAATAATATACAGTAAAACCTCTCTATAACGACCACTAAATTGTGTTCATTAGTTGGTATTTTGGGCAGGTGGTTGCTTAAATCAAGGTGACAGTAAAACAGAACGCTCCTATAGGAGCGTTCTGTAACTAATATTTGTGATGTCATTATTTCTGAAAAAAAAATATTCATGGAGATGAGGGTTTATTAACATGTAGCATTGAGTCATTCTCGTATTTATTACCAAAATAATAATTATCGTATCTGTGCCATACAGGTAACAGAGAAACTGAAGCTTGGAGCCAAGACAGCCCAGGATATTGACAAGTTGAGAGATGGGTACCGTCCAGCCGCCAGGAGAGGAGCCGTCTTGTTCTTTGTCCTGGCAGATCTGTCTATCATCAACTCTATGTACCAATACTCACTGTCATCTTACCTCGAGGTGTTTGAGTTCTCACTGAAGAAGAGTATGCCAGACACGATCTTGCAAAAACGGCTGAAGAACATCATGGATACACTAACACACAATGTCTATGACTACGGCTGTACTGGTAAGACAAACCGTATTTCAGTTTGTTAGTCAAGGTTTTTAACCCTTTCCTCCATAAATATGCCTTTCTACGCCTTTGCAAACAGAGTAGACCCAGATCTGATCAGGGTCTGCTCTGTTTGCTTATGGAATAATATAGTTCTGATTCTACAGATTCTGCCACGGCCAAAAGTTCACGTGCTCATGTGCTATAATGACAATTAATCTAATTAATATTCATTATGTCACCCAGTAGATCCAGATAATATGACAGCTCCTGTTAAAGCTGTCTGATCAGGGTCTGCTCTGTTTGCTTCTGTGTTACAGATCAGATTCTTTAACTGTTTGCCATGGCAATGAATTTTCTTATTTCATGTTTTGATACAAGAATCAATTAATTGGTGGAATCTTAACCCATATTCCCTTATGTTGATGCATTTTGATGCCTCTGTAAAAGTCACTTTTTAAAACCATTGTGATAAATAGAGCATTAAAAAAAAATTGTTCCTAGTGACAAATGCTCTTTTTATCACAATGATTTCAAAACTGCACAATTCTGTTACAGGCTGTGTCTCTATAAGTTTGTCTCAATGAGTCATTGTTTCCCTTTTGTTGACTTCCAGGTATTTTTGAGAAGCACAAACTGCTGTTTTCGTTCCAAATCTGTATCAAGCTGGAGCAGGATATGGGCCATGTACAACAAGAGGAACTGGACTTCTTCATCAAGGTAAGCTCAGAAGCCCCTACCTAATTTTGAAACCCAATAATTAAAAAATGTATGAATTAAGGAATATGTTTTGATTGGTAAACTAGTAACTGTATGAATTTATAATTTATCATTTAAATTCAGAATTCATGCTGCTTGATATTTAACCCATTCCCTCATATTGACACCTTTTTGATGTCTTTGTAAAAGTCACGTTTTGAAACCATTGTGATAAATAGAGCATTTGCTAAGAAGCAAATGCTCTATTTATCAAAATGATTTCATAACTACACAACTCTAAAAGTTTCTTTTTCTCTGGTAAATGATCCTTCCTGGTAGAAGTATTCAAAGCGGTTGGATCTAAAAATAGCCTATGCGTATTGAATATTATGTTGCCTGCGTTCAAAGGATTAAATATGTGCTATTTATTGGCGACAGTTAAAGTGTTTATAATTGAACCTGCCTATAGCAACCATTATAATGAATAAATATGTGATCTATAAGAGGGGGTCATTACTTAATACAGGATGAAAGTAATGCAAAAAGCTCCCACAGAAAAAAGCTTTGGTCCCGCATTATGCTACCACCTGTCTTAAAAATCCAGAATTTTTTGGAAGCTTAGCTAGGTCACTGAAGACAGATTTTACTATACAGTGAAACCTCGGAAATCCGAACCCCTTCCGGACCATATGAAAAGTTCGGATTTCTGAGGATTTCGGATTTCTGAGGTTTCTCATATAGTTAAATGTTTCGACCACAATTATGCTCTCTAAGTAAGGTTGATGTGATCAAAATGTTGATTACCGTATCCGCAGGGATATAAGACGCAGTTTTTCCCCAAGGTTTCGATACTCAATAGGATGGGTGCGTCGTATACACAGAATTGCAAAAAAATACATTATTCTCGAGTAAAAATGAAATTTACTACGGCATCTATCGAATCTTCCGACTCAAATCCGCCATCTTGTATCAAGTTGCGTAACTCTTGCAGAACTTCCATAATAGATTATTATTTACAATAAAGTGTTATCTGAGTGTTTTAAACTTACCTGAAAAGAAAGTCCGTGCTTTATATGCATTTTATTTGTGAATACTGGACATAGTACAAAAAATATTAACTTGTTTCATTTGTGCACTAACAGTTTATTCATTTAGGAAAAAGTGTAACGTTCATATAGGGAAAAGGTTAAGTGCTGGGCTATGGTATCCACTGAAATTCTAATGAGGAGGGCGGGTCTTATATGCTAATGAACTTGATCCAAAAACATTTTTCTGCAATGAGATTTTAAACACGACACATGACCTTTCTGTAATGACCGCCATCTTTATTGTTTTAACACACTATCACACTAACACGCTAATGGTCACGTTATCTATCGGTTTATGACTTTTTAACAAAAGATTGTGGTCTGACAGGCTTGTGGATTACTGTCAATCTCTACACATGTGGATTACCCGTTAATTAGACCTGAGCTTATCAGCTTGTCTACAAATGTTGCCTAGAGTGGTGAATTTGATACGCCCAACACGGTATGGAAGTATTTTCACTTGACTACTTTTAAAATCTTTATTGTACCCACATCTATAGACGCTCATGCCAGCCCAAACATTCTCAGGTACAGTAAGCGTTCGGAATTCCGGGTTACATTTAAGCGCAATTAAACAATTCCGGACGAAAAAATCGTTCGGAATTCGGAATTCTGAGTTTCCGGATTTCTGAAACTTTCCCGTAGTTAAAATTAGAAGAAAAAAAATCGGGACCAATCGAAACGTTCGGAATTCCGCGGATTTCGGAATTCCGGAGCTCCGGAATTCCGAGGTTTCACTGTATGTATAAATTTTGTCATTTTGTATGCACCATTATATTTATTCTATTCTCTATCTTGTTTCCAGGGTAATATAGCTCTAGAGAAGAGCAGGAGGAAGAAACCATATGCCTGGTTCCCTGATGAAGGCTGGGAAGATGTGATCAGACTGGCCGAGGTGTTCCCAGACAAGTTTGGTTCCCTGCTGGAGGATATTGAGAGGCAAGAGAAGGCCTGGAAACGTGTAAGTTAACCATCAGCACTCTACAGGCAAATCTTTGATTACCTAAGCAAACAGATCAGACTCTGATCAGAGGCTCCTGTAGTAACCATCTGATCTGGGTCTACTCTGTTTGCAAAGACATAGAAAGGCATATTTATGGACTAAAGGGTTAAGAAATAGACATCATGAACATTATATTAAATAAATGGTAAACACGGTGTTGTATACTATTAATAAGTTGACATTTCAATGGATGCTCACTGGTTGGGACAAAAATCCTTTGTTAACCCTTTCACCGTCGCAGTCGCATAAATGCACTACGACAAATAGTGCAGTCCCAGATCAGACGCCGCCTTTTCAAGGCGGCGTCTGATCAGGGACTTCACTGTTTGGCTCAATCTCTATTTCTATATATGTGCTTTATTACTTTGAAATTTGCATTTATTTATCTCATTTCCTTATTTTACTGAATGATTTAACAAACTTGGATTGCAGACAACAATTAGAAATTTGGTGCCGAAAGGGTTAATGAAATAAGTCATAGATCTGAGGGCTGTTTCACTTGTTACATGATGTATAGTCATGTGAGAAATAATCACTTAATATTGATAAGCTGAATTTTGGTAATGGTATATGGACAAGAGAAACTTTGGCCTGTGCAAACAGAGAAGACCAAGACCAAACAGACAGCTCCTATTGGAGCCATCTGATCTGGATCTGCTCTGTTTGCTTATGAAATAATATAGATCTGATTTTACAGTTTCTGCCATGGTTAAACTTTGATCATCTGTCATTATGAAAAAATAATCTAATTAATATTCATGATGTCATTATTTCTTACGTGAATGTTCATGGAATAAATTGTTAAGTTCATATTGTAAGATAGAAGGAGAATGTGGTGTCCATACTTCCAACAGGGTGAAGAATATTATTTACACCATTATTCTTTTCAGTGGTACGACCATGACACACCCGAGTCTCAGTCATTCCCACTGAAGTACCAGGACTCGCTCCAAGGCTTTTCTCGGCTGATGCTCCTGCGTTGTTTCCGTGTTGACCGTATATACAGGGCCATCACAGAATTTGTTACCAAGTGTATGAGTGAGAAGTATGTTACTCCGCCCATTGTCAGCTACGAGGCCATATTTGAACAGAGTACACCTATGTCACCCATTGTATTTATTCTTAGCCCAGGGTCTGACCCAGCCAGTGACCTGATGAAACTGGCAGAGAGAATAGAGTTTGGAAATAACAAGATAAAGTTCCTATCGATGGGTCAAGGTCAAGAAAAGGTGGGTCATTCTACAAGATAAAAAATGATATGTTTATAAATAAGTGAACATGAATAAACACGCATAATATAGACTTTTATATACTGTATTGTTTATAATGAATGTCCCCACTCTAACAAACATCCCCTTCTGGGTGGAAACTAATAATGAACAAAACAGCTAAAACCCTAAAAATAACCATTAAATAAAGAAAAGAACGTGTTTTGCAGTTCATGTGATAGCTTAATGCAGACTGAAAGCAATGCAGAAAGCTCCTCTAGGACACAGGACACTGTGATGAATGGTTTGTGTAATCCTTTCCCATTTCTGTGTTTATTCCGAATTTCAATACCATTGACAAAATATGGAAAGTGGAACTTTGTAGCCATTTTAGAAAGTAAAGAAACAGATCTTTCAAATTCCATTAACAAACAGAGCAGACCCTGATCAGACAGCTCCAATAGGAGCTGTCTGATCTGGGTCTTCTCTATTTGCAGATGCAAGAAAACACATTTATATGAGGGAAAGGGTTAAACTTTAGAGCGCTAGGGGGAAGATGGCGATTACCCTTGCAAACAGTTTAGATCTAGATGAGCTTCCATGTAAATTAATGTCTCTAATTAGTATCTAAAGTGCTCGAACATTGTTTGCATTTTTGTAGAATTTGATTGCATTTATGAAATGAAATTTAGTACAACCTTAAACCATTCCCTCATATTGACGCCTTTTGACGCCTCTGCAAAAGTCACCTGTTGAAACAATTGTGATAAATAGAGCATTTGCTCCTATAGGAGCACATGCTCTATTTGTCACAATGGTTTCAGAACTTCAAACTTCTAAAATTTTCTTTTTCTCTAGTTAATGTTCCTTTTCTGTAGATTTATTCAAAGAGGTTGGATCTAAAAATAGCCTATGAGGTAATGGGTTAACGTTTGAGCAGACAAATAGGAGCATGCTAAATGTCAACCCTTTCCTTCATATAAATGCATTTTCTCACAATCGCAAACAGAGTAGACCCAGATCAGACGGCTCTATATGCTAAAGGAATTTGATAGATCTGTTTCTTTACTTTCTAACATGGCTACCATGTTCCCCAGTAGATATTGAAGCTTAATAAAAATGGAACAGGTAAAAGGTTAAAACATTTTAAGTAATGTCACTAATTGTTTTACTTGATAGGTGGCGCTACAACTCCTGGAAACTGCCATTGCTCGTGGTCAGTGGTTGATGTTACAGAACTGTCACTTGCTGGTGAAGTGGCTACGAGATCTGGAGAAGCAGCTGGAAAAACTGACTAAGCCTCACCCAGACTTCCGTCTCTGGCTGACCACTGAGCCCATAGAGGCCTTCCCCATTGGCATACTGCAGAGATCACTGAAGGTAAGGCCAGTGAAACATAAGTATGAAGTATTAAGGGAAGTAAACCAGTAGGACATTATACAGACTGTAGAAACAGGTCACCAATCACATTGTAATAACCTTATTACCCTCAATATTCAGGTATCCAATTTCCCCTCTCCGCCAGTATGTATATCTGAATAATTCAATTTGGTACCCAGAGGTCCAGGTAGGATGGGTAAATTTAAAGAATTTCAAGAATAGCTACTTTACGAACCATATACTGTGATCACTCTTAAGAATCGGCTCAAAGAGGCGAATCTAAACAGTGGTCACAGTATTATATGGTTTGGTTGAAAAATGACTAGTATTTTGGTACGCACCTTTATTTGTAGTACCATTTCTACAACTTTAAATTAGACTGACCTAGTAGCAAATATGAAAGACCCATATCAAACGACTCCCTCAGGAGCTGTTTGATGTGGGACTGCACTGTTTGCTTATGTACTTAAGATAATTAAGGTACATCTGTTAGTGTCTGCTCTGTTTGCTTTAGCAAACTCTTATAGTCCCAAACAGTGTAGACTGGATTACCTCTTTACATTGTGGAAATTCATATAAGAGTCAGCCAATTATCTTTAATCAACCTAATTCTTGTATATAAACCCCTCTAAGGCGACCACTTAATAAACATGGGTGTCTTTATAAGCAGGTGGTTGCTTAATGCAGGGTAAAAGTAATGCAGAAAGCTCCTCTAGGAGCTTTTTGCATTACTTTTGTCCTGCATTAAGCTACCACCTGCATCTAGCACCCAGAATTAAACCTCTTTTAGGTGAATGCATTTACTGTATATAAAAGTGAAATTTATTGCCATGGCAATAGAAAATCAGATTTGTAACATAAAGAAAACTGAGCAGATCCTGATTAGACAGCTCCTGCAGGAGATGTCTGATCTGGGTCTACTTTGGTTTGCAAATGAGGGGTTATCAAGTACTAAACTGATAAATGCTAGATTGCAAATTTTGCAGTTAGAGTGGTCTACATAAGTCAAAGGCCTTTTTTTGCTGTGAAACATTTAGAATTGGATAATTTTAATGGATAAAACAGCATTTAGCACTTTGCTGCCATAGAGACATCTGTTATCACAATTGCAGTTTAGATCCACATTATGTGCGGATTGTCTCAGATTTTCGTCAGTGTCTTTAGCTATGAGTAAATGAAGAAAATTTCACGATTATAATACAGAGCTCCAGATAAGATGTGTAAATTAAAACATTTTCAAGAATAACTCCTTTATTTCTCCACCAAACCCTATACTGTGACCACTCTTTAGAATCGTCTCTTCGAGACGATTCTAAAGAGTGTCACAGTATAGGGTTTGGTGGAGAAATGACGATTTTAGTATCTGGGTACGCACCCTTATCTGTAGCTCTGATAATAGATGTAGACAATAAAGTTTTCTGACAATAGAGCTATAATTTGCATGTAAAAATACCATTCTTGATATGTTTTAGGTTGTCACAGAGCCTCCCAATGGCTTGAAGCTGAACCTGCGGAACACATACCACAAGATCTCTAATACTGCTCTCTCCGACTGCCAGCATCCTTCCTTCTCCTCCTTGGTCTTCACACTTGCTTTCTTCCACGCTGTGGTCCAAGAGCGTAGAAAATATGGCAAGATCGGATGGAACATCTCGTATGACTTCAACGAGTCTGATTTCTCAGTGTGCATGCAGATCCTTAATACATACCTGACAAAGTCGTTTGATTTGAATGATCCTAAAATTCCCTGGAGCAGCTTGAAGTATCTGATTGGTGAGGTAGGTGAATGGAGAAGATTGGCACTGCTTGCAGTCAGTGGCTTCCAAATATTATCATATAACTTTTCACACACTAGGTAATTGTCATCTGCAGAAGAGCTCATCTGCTACAAATCTCAAAATCAATAACTATGTCTTCAATATATCTCCATATATTATGCCTTTCTATGCCTTTGCAAATGGAGTAGACCAAGAACAGATTGCTCCTATAGAATCAGGATCTGCTCTGTTTGCTTATGATATAGTTTGATGCTACAGTTTCTGTCATAGCGTAAAATTCATGTGTCCATATGCTATTATAACAATTAATATTCATGATGTCATTATTTCTTAATCTTATTCATGGATTTAAGGGTTAAAATGAAAAGTTAACCCATTCCCTCATAGGCTATTTTTTTATCCAACCTCTTTGAATAAATCTACCGAAAAGGACCATTAACTATAGAAAAGGAAAACTTTAGAATTTTGTAGTTTGAAACCATTGTGATAAATAGAGCATTTGCTCCTATAGGAGCAAATGCTCTATTTATCACGATGGTTTCAACAGGTAATTTTTACAGAGGCGTAGAAAGGCGTATTTATGGAGGAAAGGGTTAAACAAATTTCAGCATCTCAAGCTTATTTACTGTGAAAGTAGTTGGATGTCATTAACTGACACGGTCAAATAGTCTGTAATTTCATGCACTGATCATGAATGGACAGTTTGTTTTTCTTGACAATATATTATATGAATTGCAATTAGGTTAGATCAATCTACTTTTAGGAGTGAATACAACAAATGAATACTGCTAAACATTATATGTCAATACATCACTCTCAGCATGCGAATTATGTTATTATTGTCTTATTTTTTAATAAACTTTGAATAAAGTATAAAGAATTCTTAGCATTAAGTTTAGTTTTAAGTTTGTCTTTGTCTCTTTGTCTTTAGGTGATGTATGGTGGTCGTGCCATTGACAATTTTGACAGACGTGTTCTGAACACATACATGAATGAGTACATGGGAGACTTTATCTTCGACACATTCCAGCCGTTCCACTTCTTCATGAATGAGGATGTGGACTATAGGATACCAGAGGAAGGTCCACGTGATAACTATGTTGGTAAGGGGCTTAAAGATTAATATTTCTTTGGCGTAGTCGTAATGGCAACTATATACTATATATTATACTCTGTTTGTTGTCAAAAATGCTATTAACCCTTTACTCCATAAATACGCCATTCTACGCCTCTGTAAAAATCACCTGTTGAAACAATTGTGATAAATAGAGCATTTGCTCCTATAGGAGCAAATGCTCTATTTATCACAACGGTTTCAAACTACAAAATTCTAAAAAAAAATCCTTTTCTCTAGTTAATGCTCCTTTTCGGTAGATTTATTCAAAGTGGTTGGATCTAAATATAGCCTATGAGGTAATGGGTTAACCCTTTCCATGCCTTTGCAAGCAGAGTAAACACAGATCATATGGCTCTTGTAGAAAGGTCAGGGTCTGCTCTGTTTGCTGATGAAATAATGTTAATGAGATTCTACAGTTTCTGCCATGGCCAAAATTTCTTGTCTTCATCTACTAGTATAAAGTTTTTCTAATTAATATTCATGAGGTCATGAGTTTTTGTACAATTATTCATGAGGTAAAGGGTTAAAATGATTGATTGGTAAAGACTTTTTTATCAATCATCAGTTACCAACATCATTATATAGTATTGCAGGTTAGCTAGAGTGAGCAATATATTTACAATATTTTCACTTGTATACTTGTACCATCCTCTGTAAATTTTGGTATTTTTCAGTACAGCTGGTTGGGATATTTTATACATGTACTTATATTCTATTTTGCCCACTGTTTGCAGAGTACATAGAGTCACTTCCCCTTGCCAACACACCTGAAGTGTTTGGTCTCCATCCAAATGCTGAGATTGGTTACTACACACAAGCAGCGAGGGATATGTGGCTCCACCTGGTGGAACTGCAACCGCAGACAGGTGAGTTAATGTTCCTTGCAGAAAAATCTTCAAAAATGCTCATAGTCAACTTTAAAACCAGTTGAAAAGTGACGTTAGTTCTGCAATAAATGCATAAACCTCTCAATACTAAACAACATTGTATGCAAACTCTGTCAAAGTCTACAATTCTAAAAATGCATGTTTCTTCATTTTGTTTAACCCTTTCCCTGTTCTACGTTTGTTTCAAATTTCAATACCTACTGAATATTCATGGACAAAATAGTTATAATAAATATGAAAGGTTTGATATTGTAGCCATATTTTAGAAACAAAAGAACCAGATCTATCAACTTCTATTAGCAAACATATCAGACCCTGATCAGACGGCTCCTTTAGGAGCCATCTGATCTGGGTCTACTCTGTTTGCAAATGCTTGAAAACATGTTTATATGAGGGAAAGGGTTAAAAAACAAAAACTATCTGGATGTCAACAGTTTGGACCTTCTCAGTGTCTCATCTGGATCCTAAACTGTTTGGAAAGTTTATCAGAAATTGGTCTGTGCTGTTGGAGGAGTTCATATTTATGACTTTATATGAATAAGTGTTTACAGTAGATAGTTTAAAGTTCTTCAAGCAATGAATGTGCAAGATTGGTATAGAAGAAAAGAAGCACAGGTTACAGTATATGACAATGATTACAGAATAATCATTTTATTCCCCTCCCCCACTTCCCTTTTTGAAAAGGGGCAGGGATATACTGTTTTGCATACCGGTATGTCAGTCCACAAATCGGTAGACCAAATGGCGTCTGAAAAACTTGAGATCAGTAGGTCAAGGTCAATTACACTTTGCAAGGTCAAACATGAAATTATAGATCATTTGCCATTAATGGGCTTACATGTTATACAAACATATCTTGTTATTTCTTAAAAGGACATGTTTAATATAAACTTTCCAGCACAAAGGATAATTAATAATAGAGTTTGTATTTGTATTATACATGTATTCTATTTCTTCTATTCTATTTCTTCTGTACTACATGTATTTGATGTTAACCAATTTCCTGCACCTTGAGGCCTTTTGACACCTCTGAAAAAATCACTTTTTGAAACCATTGTGATAAATAGAGCATTTGCTCCATAGGAGCAAATGCTCTATTTATCACAATAGTTAAAAACTATATAATTCTTCAGTTTTCCTTTTCTAGTAAGTGCTCCTTTTCGGTAGATTTATTCAAAGAAGTTAGGTCTAAAACAACCTTTGAGGGAATGGGTTAATCATGATTTTTGATGTCTTGAAAACCCAATAAGGCTAAAATAAATATATAAATTCATATGTTAAGGAAAATTGTATTGTATGTATTTTGAACTTGTCTTGAGTTAAAAATGTATTTCATGTAACTGTGTTTCTTGTATCTGACATTTCTCTGCCGGTTGACAGATGTCGTTAAAGTATTCAATGATGAAGGTGGTATCAAATGTGACCATAACCTTCCTGATGCTTCTCAAACATGCAACACAACTCCCAACTGTAATTGTGTACAACAAAACTGTGAACACACTTGTCACAATACTATGACCCCACCCATCAATGGTACAAACTTTATGTGTACAATTATATAGATACATGTATCAGTGTTGGTTTGTTGTATGAGCCATTTGTTCATTTGTTTAGTCCCATTGTTGCCTCTTACAGATGTTTAGTCTTATATACATAAATACAAATCTTAGAAAAAGTTTCAGTGAGGCAAATTTTCTCATCCAGAAACATATTAAGAATTGTATACAGTAAAACCCATCTAAATCAAAATTCTAGTAGAGAAGATTTTAGATACTTTTAGGCAGGTGGCTGCTTAATTCAGATTGAAAACCATGCAGAAAGTTCCTCTAAGAGCTTTCTGCACGACTTTCACCCTGCATTAAGCTGCCACCTGTCTCCAAGACTGATATTTGTACTCAATTTAACATCCGTTTTTGAGGTTTTTTTACTGTACTACCTTATGTCATGATATTGCAGAGTCTAGTCTATCATTCTGTTAATGGTGATCATTACCGTAATTACAGCTGAAAATCATTTGCCGTCACTACACACATTGAACAGCCATTGTTGCCCACACCAATTGCATTCACTTGTACATGGACATCTTGTCTTGCTTTCAATACACACTCATATATGCAAGGTTTTTTAATGTTTTAATTCATAAATTTGCCTATTAATTCCTTCGCAAACAGGGTCCCGCCCTCCTATTTATTATGATGCAAACTGTGATTACAGTCGACAGTTACTCAGCGTCACGTCACTCATTGGATAGTCTTTGTACACCAAAACACAATCATGCATTTGCTTTTAACTGCATTCATCAAACACAGATATGTGCAAGATGTATTGTTATCAAAGCTGTATACAGTAGAACTCCTCTAATGCAACCACTTAATGAATAAACATGGCTGTCATTATAAGCAGGTGGTTGCTTAATGCAGGACAAAAGTAATGCAGAAAGCTCCTAGAGGAGCTTTCTGCATTACTTTTGTCCTGCATTAAGCTACCACCTGCCTCTAGCACCAAGAATTATACCTCTTTTAGGGTGGTCGCATTAGCAGGGTTTTACTGTACTCGATATGTTACAGATCTTGCATCTAATTTCTATACTCTTTTTATGTATCCTTCATCTTTGCTAATTTTTACTCTTATGATAATTGCAAAATTTCTTACTGGTAACTTAAAGATAATATTTGAAATCTATTGTATACTATATTTTTGTGAGACTTAAACAAAAATGAATCACGATGCTGGGCACAGCAGAAGCAAAAGCTTTGTCATGGATACAGTGTGTTGTCTTTCCTCGTAAATATACATGTATGTACTAAGCACTGTGGGACTGTTTCTATCTGAAGAATAGATAAGATGTATAAATTTACCCCTTACTCCATGAATATTCATGTGAGAAATAATGACATCATGAATAATTATTATATTTTATAATGCCACATAAACACAGGGATTTTTGGCCATAGCAGAAACTGTAGAATCATATCTACATGTATATTATTTCATAAGCCAACAGAGTAGACTGTGATTAGACAGCTCTTACAGGAGCCATCTAATCTCAGTCTACTTTGTTTGCAAAGGTGCAGAGAGGCGTATCTATGGAGTAAAGGGTTAAACATTTTTTTTCCACCAAGCCCTATTTTATTCACAACATTGGGTTTGGTAGAAATACAACGGTTTTAGTATGCAGCTTATCTATAGTTGTGTTTCATGACAGCTGTACATTACTTACTGCCCCCGTGTAAACCAACTTGTGATATCTACATCAAATATGTTACATAGTCAACAATTAATCATTTTAATTTATGAAGAAGCTAATTTGCCAAATCAAGGTATTTGTCATTTTTGATCTTGGATGATGCTTTTGAAGAAATAAACAATTTAAATAGTGAAAACTTAATGGAATTAAGGAAGAATTAAAAGCTTATGAAGAAATAAAAAAAAAATCAAATAGCTCAAAATTGAACAGCTTTTGAAAAATTAAACATCTTTAAATACTACAAAGTTTTATAGCTTTTGAAAATGTAAACAATTTTAAATATTACAAAGTCTAATGATATGTTCAATGAAAGGATTAATTATTGATTTAGTTACCAATATGCAGGTGATTTGTTGTAATGCGACCACCTAAAAGAGGTATAATTCTGGGTGCTAGATGCAGATGGTATCTTAATGCAGGACAAAAATAATG
Organism: Azorinus chamasolen; assembly: GCA_963576725.1. Classification (NCBI taxonomy): domain Eukaryota; kingdom Metazoa; phylum Mollusca; class Bivalvia; order Cardiida; family Solecurtidae; genus Azorinus; species Azorinus chamasolen. The sequence continues at coordinate 68,909,072 of OY755240.1, read as the reverse complement.
CAGAAGCTTTCTGCATTACTTTTGTCCTGCATTAAGCAACCACCTGCTTATAAAGACATCCATGTTTATTCATTAAGTGGTCACATTAGAGAGGTTCTACTGTAGTTTCCAAAGTATCCTTATGGTTCCAACTGTTGTGTTTGTTATAAATGCTAATTCCCTGCTTAGCCTAAGTATTTGGACACCATCAGTATTTGGATAGACAAACTGTGGCAAGTAGTGCAGACCCAGATCATGTTAATAGTTCATGGGAATTTTTTGCTTTTGCAAAATCTTTAGAGTAGATCTGTCATGTCAAAAGCAAACAGAGCAGAGCCTGATCAGGCGGCTCCTATTGGAGCAATCTGATCTGGGTCTACTTTGTTTATAAATGCGTTTATATGAGGAAAGGGTTAAAGTTCTCAAAACGGTATCTTTTTGGCTTATTCAGTTGTATAAACAGGTGGAGAGGGAGGATTGGGTGTCTGAATACATAGAGTAATTAGGATATGTAGAATGTTGTAGTGTTGTAAGGCATAACTGCCAGCTTCATGTCTGCAGAGGTCCAGATAAGATGCGTAAAACATTTTTAAGAATAGCTCCTTTATTTTTCCATCAAACCCTATACTGTGACCACTCTTTAGAATTGTCTCGAAGAGACAATTCTAAAGAGTGGTCACAGTATAGGGTTTAATGGAGAAATCACAATTTTAGTATTTGGGTACCGCACCCTTATTTGTAGCTCTGTGTCTGTAGTCAGTCCAGTAGTGGTAAATAAATATCAGATTTTTACCTGCAAAGTTTTGTACAAAACATGATAACCATATATATATATATTATTTTCATTGAGTTAATAGCGCAAATTGTAAGATAAATTTTATTGATTTTGAAACATGTAAGACTACATATGATTTTGTTATTCCACTTAATTCTGTGTTATTCTTCTTTGTAATTTCTTTGTTTTCCGAATTCTTATACTTTTGAGATGTTGTAGATTTTAAATCTTTTCAATTCTTTTTCTCGTACAAAATATGCGATATTCTTAGGCTGGTGAAAGAAGAAACAAAAAGACTCAACCAGTGCTGAAATGCATATATGACCAATCCCAAGCAGTGATAAAAGTTAAAAATCTTCTGATGCTTTATTCTCAAATATGATTAACCCTTTACTCCATAAATATTCCTTTTCATGCCTTTGCAAGCAGTGTAGATCTAGATCAGATGACTCCTGTAGGAGCTGTCATCAAGGTCTGCTCTATTATAGATCTGATTCTACAGCTTCTGCCTTGGCTGTAATTTCCTGTGTTCATGTGACATAAAACAAGAAATATCTAATTAATTTAACCCTTCACTTGCTGAATTTTAAAATACATTTCTCCTTCTTAACCCATGCCCTGTTGTATAATTACATATATCTTCACTGTGTACAAGTATTTCGCTGTGCAATCACTGCTGTGGAGTGCACTGGTTGCACAATCAACTTGTAGATAGTGCAGACCCTGATGAGACAGCTCCTGCAGGAACTGTCTCATCTGGGTCTTCACTATTTACAGGTAGGTATATTGACGTGAATAGCAAGCAAAGGGTTAATTTAAATGATGTCATTATTGTTTACATGAATATAAATGGAGTAAAGGGTTAACAAAACAATGACGATACAGTGACCATAATTCTGTTATTACTCAATTGTAGGAGAGAGTGCTGCAGGCATCAGTCGTGAGGATTTCATTGACAAGATCGCTACAGATGTAATAGGCAAGATCCCAGAAGAGTTTGAGCTGGATAAGATCCGCAAGAGATATGGACTGGACGTGTCACCAACCACAGTGGTGCTGCTGCAGGAGCTGGAACGATGGAACAATCTGGTGAACAGGATGAAGAGATCCCTCCTCACTCTCCAGAGGGTAGGTTCTAATCTTTGCCAGCACTTGTATGATCAAAGCTTTATGTGGAATCTTCTGTCATTGCACACAATACTGTTTTGTAGGGTTCAGGTCTATAGGGTTTTTAACTATGATTAATGTTCAACAGTTAATAAGCTATACTTTACACAAACTTAAATGAAACTTAACCCTCTCTCTGTTTCATATTTATTTCAAATTTCAAGACCTACTGAATATTCATAAACAAAATAGTTCTAATGAATTATGTAAGGTGAAACATTGTAGCCATTTTAGAAACTAAAAAAGCAAATATATCAAAAACCATCCTACAGGAGCCGTCTGATCTGTGTCTACTCTGTTTTCAAATGCATGAAAATGTGTTTATATGATGGAAAAGATTAACCCTTTCTGCCATGAATATTAATTTATTACCGCATGAATATTCATGCACCAAAGTTTTATTATTACACATTAACAAGGAAATTGTTATCTTTTCAAAATCAGATCTATATTATTCCATTAAGCAAACAGGGTAGACCCGGATCAGGTGGCCAAAAGTTGTCTTCATGGGGGAAAGGGTTAAAGCCATGCTTAATGATTCAGTTTTAACTCATTACTCCATAAATACGCCTGTGCACATTTACAGAGTAGATCCAGATCAGATGTCTCCTGTAGGAGCAGTCTCTTATCAGGGTCTACTCTGTTTCTTTATCAAATACTATAGATGTGACTCTACAGTTGCTGCCATTGCCAAAATTCTCTGTGTTTATATGCCATTACAAATGCCATAATAATCTTAATTAACCCTTTCCCTGTTCTGTATTAAGCCCGAATTTCAATACCTACTGAATATTCATTAACAAACTAGTTATGAAGAAATATTAAAGGTGTTACATTGTAGATATTTTAGAAAGCAAAGAAACAGATCTATCAATTCTATAAGCAAACAGAGCAGACCCTGATCAGACGGCTCCTAGAGGAGCCGTCTGATCTGGGTCTACTCTGTTTGCAAATGCGTGAAAACATGTTTATATGAGGGAAAGGGTTAATACACAGCTCTCCCTTGTCATATACATGTATTGTTTCTTTACCTGATGAATATTCATTGATGACCCCTTTCCATTTTTAATATTAATTTAATTCTTGTTTTAGAATTATTAAATAGCAAGTGTATTGCTCTGGTAGAAGGGAACACTATAAGCTTACAATGTAGACCCAGATCAGACAGCTCTTTCAGGAGCCATCTAATGTGGGTCAACCCTGTTTGTAAAGGTGTTGATGATGTTGGTATCAAATAAGTGTTTGATCCTTTACTCTATATACACCTTTAGAAAACAGAGAAGACCCAGATCAGAAGGCACCTGTAGGAGCCGTATTATCAGTTTTTGCTCTGTTTCCTTGTTAAATAATATATATCTGATTCAACAGTTTTTGTTGTTGTCAAAACTTCTCTTGTTCGTTATGTTATTATAAAAAGTCAGCTATTTGATCTTCATACATGCGTAATTTCTTAATTTGAATGTTCATGAAGTAAAGACTTAATGAATAAGCATAAATCACTTTTTATGCCCCCATTGACGATAGTCGGGGGGCATATTGTTTTTGCCCTGTCTGTCTGTTTGTCTGTTTGTCTGTTTGTTTGTCAGCAACTTTAACATTGGTCATAACTTTTGAGCCAGTATAGATAGAGACTTGATATTTAGCATACATATGTATCTCATAAAGCCGCACATTTTGAGGGGTGCCATGTCAAGGTCAAGGTCATCCTTCAAGGTCAGAGGTCAAATATATGGGTCAAATCGCCAACTTTAACATTGGCCATAACTTTTGGACCAGTAGAGATAGAGACTTGATATTTGGCATGTTTGTGTATCTCATGAGGCTGCACATTTTGAGGGGTGACGTGTCAAGGTCAAGGTTATCCTTCAAGGTCAGAGGTCAAGTATATGAGGGGGCATAGTGTTTCACAAACACATCTTGTTGGTATTATTTCAGGCCTTGGCTGGAGAGGTGGGAATGTCCAGTGAGCTGGACGATGTGGCCAGGTCACTATTCAACGGTCAGATTCCGGCAATCTGGCGCAGACTAGCCCCAGAGACCCTGAAGTCATTGGGTAACTGGATCATCCACTTTCAGCATCGTTACAAACAGTACAATGGATGGGTAAGTAACTCTAGTTGTTGCAAATCTGAGTCTGCATGCATTTATTTCCCTTAGTTTTTAACCATAAGTTTGGATATTGTTTAACCCTTTACTCCATAAATACGCTTTTCTACGCCTTTGCAAATAGAGCTGACCCAGATCAGACGGCTCCTGTAGGAGCCGTCTGATCTGGGTCTGCACTGTTTGCTAATGGAATAATATAGATATGATTCTACATTTTCTATCTTGGTTATATAGTCCTGTGTTCATTTGTTATTGTAAAAATACAGCTTATTAATATGCCTGATATACAAATAATCACTCCTTATTCATGGAGTAAAGGATTATCTGACATAGGTTGAAACAAACCTAAAGCATGCTACAGGGGACTATGTGATATTCCCTGCCAACAGTTTAGGCACACATGAGATGCTAACTCACACAACGTCTCATCATGATCCAAACAGTTTGACATTCAACTTGCATGTTTGTAGACATAGACCGTATAGCTCATGTTGTTTAACCCTTTCCTCCTTTAATATTCATGTAAGGAATAATGACATCATGATTATTTCTTAGCTAAATTTTTATAATGTGAACTTTTTGAGGGATTTTTTTTCGGCTCTAATAAAAACTGTAGAATCAGATATTTATCATGTCACAAGTAAACAGAGCAGACACTGATCAGACGGCTCCTATAGGAGTCATCTGATCTGGGTCTACTCTGTTTGTAAATGCGTGAATAGGTGTATATATAAAGGAAAGGGTTAAATACAATGCAAGTTAAGTTTTGAATGAACTGAAATGTTCTCAACAGGGTAAAGGACAATCTTATGATCTTATGCCTGAAAAAAATTGAAGTGACATTTAGCTAAAATGAAATTCAGTGGATGTCTGACATATTGAGCTGAAATACTGTTATATTTTCAAAATTTTATAATAAACATTATCTAACAAATAATTAAAAGTCGACGTAAAGTTAATGACTGGAATATGTTTTGCATTCCTATCCATATCTGTTCTGTTTTAAAAAGGCCAATGGCCCAACAGTTGTCGAAGAAAATAGCGAAGAAACTGTCGAAGAGGTATTGTCGAAGCATTTATGTAGTTTCATGTGTTGTATTCATTGATGTCATGCCATTGCTGAACCCTTTAATCTCATAGATTCACCTTTAACTCTTTCCTCCATAGGCTATTTGTAGACCCAACCTCTTCGAATGAATCTACCGAAAAGGAGCATTAACTAGAGAAAAGGACATTTTTAGAATTTTGTAATTTGAAACCATTGTGATAAATAGAGCATTTGCTCCTTAGGAGCAAATGCTCTATTTATCACAATGGTTTCAACAGGTGACTTTTACAGAGGTGTAGAAAGGCGTATTTATGGTGGAAACGGTTAAACACCTTTGCAGAGTAGACTTAGATCAGACGACTGGTATAGGAACCGTCTGATCAGAGTCTAGCTGCTCTGTTTATTTAAGAAAAACTGTAGATCTGATTTTACAGTTTCTATCATAGGCTAAATTACCTGTTAAAATTATAATTATTTCAAACAGCATGAAGATGAAGCATGAGATAAAGGGTTGATATTGATCAGGTCGCTTGAAATTTGCCTTTTTAAAGTTGATTCACTTGTTCACCGTCATAAGGTCTACACTCCGACTAAGAACCACAATTCTGTCAAATAAATATTTCCCATACAGTCAAGCATTGCAATTCACATGCTTTTGTTGACAACAATGCCAGCCAGACAAATGTTTGACTTGATCTTTATGTCACTGAGGAAGTACAGTAAAAACTTGTTACTACGAACACTCAAATGCATATCATCATTGATCTTTAACACAGGTGGCAGCTTAATGCAGGGTTAAAGTCATGCTGAAAGCTCCTCTAGGATTGTTCTGCATGACTTTATTCAGCCACCTGCCTACAAAAACATCAATTCCTCCTAACTAATTTCGTAGTACAGTGCTCCCTCCCTACAACGGCCCTCTCAATAACGATTCCCTCCTTACAACAACGCATGTCACTGTTTCTGAAACAATAAGCCTCCAGAAACAACCTATGTTCATAGGGATTGATTGAGGCATAACGGTTTTATTTCTCGAAATTCACCTTATCTGGGGATCTGCAAACAAGCTAATTATGTTTGATTTTCCCTCCCTATAACAACTCCTTCTGAACAACACATACAATATTCGTATCCCAATGGGTGTCGTTGTAGAGAGGGAGCACTGTATCAAGTTTTTACTGTATTGTATGTTCACACCAAATGCTTTCACTACTACATACCTTTACAGATATCATGAGCCTGAAATGTCAAGCTTTGAACTTTAAATAGCACTCTTCAAACTGCAGAGGGCATTGTGTCGGGGCAATGTACCAGTAGTCTGGAACAGCTGAATGATAAATGTCATATGATTTTTTGCAATTGGCTGATATTGTAGAATCAGACTAACTGTCTCATCATAGTCATGGCATCTTATTAGGGATTCAGTTAATGAACATTCATGAAGGCATTAATTCTTGTAGAAATATTCATGAAGGGTAAGGTTAATTTGGTTGGTGGTAATTTTGCAACTAGACTAAGTCATCACACAGTGGTAGGTACTTGTGTGTCCAAATACTTAGACTAATTGGGGTATCAAATGCCAATAGTTTGTTAACTCATTACCTCATAGGCTATTTTTAGATCCTACCTCTTTGAATAAATCTACCAAAATGGGGAATTTACTAGAGAAAAGAAAAAATCAAAACTGTGTTGTACTGAAACCATTGTGATAAACTTTTACATAGGTGTCAAAAGGTGTTAGTATGAGGGAATGGGTTATCCCTCTCCTTCATATAAATGCCTTTTCATGCATTTGCAAACACATTAGGCCCAGATAAGATGGCTCCTGATCAGTGTCTTCTCTGTTTGCTTTTGAAATTACACAGATCTGATTATGCAGTTTCTGCCATGGTGAAAATTTTTGGTGTTAATATGCCATTATAAAAATCAACTACCGGTAATAAATGTTCAAACTGTCATTGCTTCTTTCATGAATATTCATGAAGTAATGGTTTAACAGTGATAAGAGTAATCATTTTCATTTCATTTGAGACATTATTAAAATTCGAAATCTTTGTAAAGCAGTGCACTGACTCCATTGAATAAAGACTTACATGATCTGATTTGGTTCCAGGTTAATGACACTGAGCCAGCAGTGATGTGGTTGTCGGGTCTGCACATCCCAGAGTCCTACTTAACTGCCCTGGTCCAAGCCACTTGCAGGAAGAATGGCTGGCCGCTGGACAAGTCCACCCTGTACACGGCTGTCACCAAGTGGATGGAGCCAGATGAGGTCACCGAGAAAGCCCACCAAGGTAGACAACTCCTGCATAACATCACTGAAAACTTACAAATTCCTGCAGAGTTTCAGTTTCTGTTTGAGAAATTTCTTGTTTACTTATTAATATCTTATAGTCATCTATGTCTAACACATTCGTTTTACTTTAAATTAGTTTTTATTAGTATGATTTTCATTTATATAGTAACTTCTCACTTCTTTCAGATACCACACATATACTTGATAGAAAAGAGGCCTTCAAAGTCTTAATCAGCTTTATAGGATTATTCTTATGATCTGTAGGAAACACTTTTCTAATTGTAACTTTCTACTTTTAAATATAGCAGGCTCTTTGGGACAGGGTCAGTACTACTTTCTCATTCAGTTCATATTTTAATTTGATGCAAAATAAATTCTTCAAAGGTTTTGTAAGACTCTTAGCATGTGAAATACTTCATGTCATATGGTAATCTAGTGAAAATATCTGAATATTTCAATTCAACATCTCATCAGGATGCAAGCTGTGTGAAACCAAAACATTTATAAAGAGAATACAAAATAATTGAGAGATTTTTATGTTCCCTTTAAAAAGTGAAGGGGGAGGGAGGGTATATTGCTTTACACATGGTGGTCAGTCTGTCACCAGAACAGCTTTTTACTGATCCAGATTTTTACCAATTTTTTTTTTTTTTACGAGTGTCCCTTTTTAGTAGGAAGGTTAGTCATGATCAGAAGATGACCCCTATTGGTTTTGAGGTCTATATGTGACAGGTCAAGGTCATAATTTAGAGTTAAAAGTTCAAACTTTAGACCAAAAAGAAGTTGGTCATAGTGAGTAAATGACCTCTATTGTTTTTGAAGTGAGTAGGCAAATAGTCCAGGTCAAACTACAAGGTTGATTGTATACAAAGAGAACAGAAATAAAGGTTTTTAACCCTTGACTCCATGAAGATTCATGTAAGAAATAATGAAATCATGAATATTAAGCAGATTAATTGTTATAATTGCATATACACAAGAACTTTTGGCCATGTCAGAAACTATAGAAGGATATCTACCGGTATATTATATCATAAGCAAACAGAGCAGACCCTGATCAGAGGACTCCTATAGGAGCCATCTGATCTGAGTCTACTCTGTTTGCAAAGGCATAGAAAGGCATATTTATGGAGTAAAGGGTTACATAAACATGAAATAGACTGCGATATGAGCTAACAAGACCTTGTTAAGCTTGCTTAATACCTTCAAGGTACTCAGTACCAGATTATTGTCTTTATATTCTGATGTAAGTGTTGCGTGGTGACATTTCAGAAATAACTATGTCTGGTATCGGTAGCCTCACCTCCATGAAAGGTAAAGTAACACACGGCCAGAGGGTCACATGACATATGGAGACAGGATAACGACTTGCATGTTTCTGTAAAAGCACTTCTTGTGATGGAGCGTTGTTGCATAAATTGCTGGTTTCTTTTACAGGGTTATTATGTGGTGTGTATGTTTATAGAAGATTAGCATAGAGATAACAGATGCAGTGGTTTCAAGACATCAGATGTAAACAGAGAAATGGTTCAAAATTTGTTTCCATTGACCCGTTACATGATGAATATTCATGTATGAAATAATGACATTATGAATATCTGTTAGTTGAAATTTTATAAAGGTATATAATTATATGAACACTGGATACTTTGACTTTGAAACTGCAGCATTAGATCTATATAATTTCATAAGCAAACAGAGCAGACCCTGATCAGACGGTTCCTATAGGAGCTGTCTGATCTGGGTCTACTCTGTTTGCAAATGCACGAAAAAGCATTTATATGAAGGAAAGGGTTAAGGTCTGGGTCTGAGTCTTTTTTTTTGCAAAGACATTAAAAGATGTTTGTTAGAGAAAGGGTTAACCCTTTACCTCATATGAATCCCTTTTCATGCCTTTACAAACAGAGTAAACCAAGATCAGATCAGATCTGCTCTGTTTGCTTATGAAATTATAATAGATCCGACAATACAGTTTCTACCAATACAAAAAAAAAGTGTTCACTTCCATTATAAAAAATCAGCTAATAAATATTCAAGATGTCATTATTTATTACATGAATATTCAACAGGGAAAGGGTTAAATAAGTATGATTTTAAAACTATGTTACTGCTTCTTATATTACTGATATATGAGTCCCAATTTTGTTATCTTCATTACATCTCACTTTGCTACATTCCTATCTTATCAGTTTAAACCAGAACTCAAATAAATTCTGTAGATGATGACACAATAAACACTTACCGCCAGAGCTCCAGATAAGATGCGTAAATCAAAATATGTTCAAGTATAACTTCTTTATTTCTCCACCAAACCCTATGTTGTGACCACTCTTTAGAATCGTCTCTTCGAGACGATTCTAAAGAGTGGTCACAACATAGGGTTTGATGGAGAAATGACGATTTTAGTATTAGAGTACGCACATTTATCTGTAGCTCTGCTTATGTACATGTACATGGTTACTGTTCAGTCTTGCTAATACAACCACTGAAAAGAAGTATAATTAAGGATTTTTAAAACAGTTGGCAGCTTAATACAGGACAAAAGTAATGCAGAAAGCTCCTATAGGAGCTTTCTGCATTACTTTTGTCCTGCATTAAGCAACCACCTGCTCTTACAGACTCCTATGTTGATATAGCATGTTAGTGCGAAACTCTAATGTACTTATCAAGGTTACATAAGAAATATTTCATAAGAAAAGGTTTTTTTTTAAATGTGGTTAATGCTGAAGGTATTTGAATGTTACTTTGCCATTAAGTTTCTGCTTAAGAAATATATTAATAATAGATAAATAATAGATGAATTTAAATGTTGCTAGGAGACAGATTACAGTAGAAACTCTCTAAAGCAACCACTTAATGCATAAACATAGGTATCCATAAAAGCAGGTGATTGCTTAATGCAGTATGAAAAAATGCAGAAAGCTCATGTAGGAGCTTTTTGCATAAATTTCTTCCTGCATTAAGCTATCACCTGCCTAATAATGACTCAGAATTAGACCTCTTATTGGTGGCCTTTATAGAGAGGATTTACTTTTTATTCAGCAGAGTGTTTTATTGCAAGAGCTTCTCATGTTTTCTTCCATGCTGACAATATTTTGACAAAAAGGATTCACCTTGTTTCATGCTAAATGAAGCTGTTTTACCCTTTTCCTCAGGAATGTTCTTGTAGGAAATAATGACTATCATTAACCCTTTACTCCATAAATATGCTCTTCTACACCTTTGCAAACAGAGTAGACCCAGATCAGACGGCTCCTGTTGGAGCTGTCTGATCAGGGTCTGCTCTGTTTGCTTATGGAATAATATAGATCTGGTTCTATAGTTTCTGTTTTGGCAAAGCTTTCATGTGTTAATATGGCATTTTAAAAATTAATCTAATTAATATGAATGGTGTCTGACATGATTATTCATGGAGGAAAGAGTTAATTACTTGAATTTTTATAATGGCATTTGAAGAAGGACTCTTCGGTCATGAAAAATAGTAGACTGAGACTGAGTTTAGAGCACACAGAGTTAGACAATGTGTTTTGTGGTTACTTATCCCTTTACTGCATCAATATTCGCTTAAGAAATAAGGATATCATGAATATCAATTTTATGCGTTTTTACAATGGCATGTGATCTCAGGAAAGTTTAGCTATTGCAGGAACTGTAGAATCAGATCTGTATCATTCCATAAGCAAACAGAGCAGATCCTGATCAGACAGCTCCTACAGGAGCTGTCTGATCTGGGTTTGCTCTGTTTGCGAAGGCATATCTGTGGAGTAAAGGGATAAGACAGATTTTACTACTTGTGATTTATTAGAGAGTACCGACAATCTGCTTGTCCTCACAGGATGCGCTAACTCTGTTACACAGCTATCAACACATAATTCACTGGCCGAGGTTGCACATGCTGCATGTACTGTTGTCAGCGCTGCCAGCAGTGCATGTGCAGTCTAAAGACAGAGGGGGAACGGGACAATAAACATTTTAACTCTTTGCTCGCTAAGTTATTGTCGTCTACTAATGTTGTCCTCTGCTACAAAAATTCTTGAAATTAGTTTCCTTCGATTTCTGTTCGAAAACTTCAATCAGAGTGTCAAACAGTTACGATCCTTATGAGTCACTGAGTTACTCGGTATATCGGACTCCAAAGTGCTTGGTTATGTAATTACAAAGTCGCTGCTAGCATGCAAATAGTTAAATGGTAAAACTCTTGTGGCTAATTTGTCATAATCCTCGCAAACTGAATCCAGATGGAATGACAAGTAACTTGGCATCTCATCAACATCCAGACAGTTTAATTATAATCTGCAGATGAACTCCTTCAACTGTTTCAGTGCTGAATTTTCAAAATGAACCATTCCAACATTCAAACTCGTCATGCTTACTGTGAATATTCTGAGATTTCTTTTAAAGAAAAAAGTGAAACATGATAAACAGTGCAGACCCTGATGAGAGGGCTCCTTTAGGAGCCCTCTCATCTGGGTCTACCACTATTTGCAAATGACATTAGTGACTAGTTTCCCCACATTGAATGGTTAATGTCTAAAAACAGGAAGGTCTTTAAAAGCAGATGATTGCTCAACCCTTTCCCTGCTGAACATTCATGTAAAAAAAAGACATCATGAATATTTGCTGATTTTTTTTATAAAATGGTTTGATGTACACCAGATACTTTGGTGTTGGTAGAAACTGTAGGGTCACATCTGTTATAATTTCATAAGCAAACAGAGTAGACCCTCATCAGGCAGCTCCTATAGGAGTTGTCAGATTGGGTATACTCTACTTTCTAAGGTATGAAAAAGGGTTGGTATAAGGGTAGGGGTTAGTGTAGAATAAAAGTAATAGAGTAACACTTTGGGAGCTTTCTACATTACTTTAATCCTGCATTAAGCTTCTGCCAGTCTTAAATACAAATAATTTGCCTTCTTTGATTAGCAGTTTAAGAGTTTTACTGTAATCACAGTTTCAACAACAAAAAAATGATAAAAAATTCACTACACAAGATTTTATAGATTGATGGAAATTTTCTTTGAATCCGAATTTCTACAGTACAGTTGTATTTACAAATGAGACCCTGTTTGAATAAAAGGGTCGTATTGCATTGCAAATACTGCAGACTCGGGTCAGATGTCATATTTATGTTAACCCTTTCCCTGTTCTATGCTTATTCGAAATTTTAATAGCTACTGATTGTTTATGGACAAAATATGGATGATGAAACATTGCAGCCATTTTAGAAAGTAAAGAAAAAGATCTACCAAATTCCATTAGCAACCAGAGCAGACCCTGACCAGACGACTCCTCTAGGAGCTGTCTGATCTGGGTCTACTCCATTTGCAAATGCATGAAAAAGTGTTTATATGAGGGAAAGGGTTAAGGAATCTGGTGAAGTTTTACACTGTATGAAAAGATACAACACAATTTACTATATATTTTGATGAATGATGGGCAGTGGCAGACCCTGATCAGATGCTGTGTTGGAGACATAGCAGCTGGTCTGGGTCTACACTGTTTGCAATGTAAAGATCAGAGTTACAGATAAAGGTGCTTACCCAAATGCTAAAAATCATCATTTCTCCACCAAACCCAATACTGTGACCACTCTTTAGAATCGTCTCTTTGAGATGATTCTAAAGAGTGGTCACAGAATAGGGTTTGGTGGAGAAATAAAGGAGCTATTCTTGAAAATGTTGAAAACTACGCATCTTATCTGGACCTCTGAATAAGACCTTTTTGCAAATCCGAGTTAGCCTTCGGTAGTGACAATGTTTGTTCATATAGTATTGCTGTATGTTAGCATGATTATTTAACCGGAGGAAAGTACATGTACATGTATAGCAATAGTATGCTCATATTGTAATATATTGACAGACAAGCTCTGTCCATGCTATATCTGTATAGTCCAGTGTGCATGCATGTTTACAGGGTAAACTGAATGATATGTTGTATACCGAGGTCCAGATAAGATGCGTAAATTAAAACATAACTCTTGTATTTCTCCATTAAACCCCATGTTGTGACCACTCTTTAGAATCGTCTCAAAGAGATGATTCTAAAGAGTGGTTACAACATAGTGTTTGGTGGAAAAATGACGATTTTAGTATTTGAGTACGCACCTTTATCTGTTGCTCTGATATAGAAACTGCTAAGCCATTCCATGAAGGCACTGTCTGGTGTCTAGTATTTTGTTAGCTGTGTAGAACTAGATTTTGCTGCTGCATTTGGTCAGGCTTTATCTGTTTATCAAGGTAGATAAATGCATAACCCTTTACAGTAAGACCTTTCTAAAGTGACTACTTTATGAATAACCACAGGTGTTTTTAAAAGCAGGTGGTTGCTTAATGTAGGACAAAAGTTATGCTGAAAGATCCTTCAGAAGCTTACATTTTTGGATATGTCTTTGTCCGGTATTAAGCAACCACCTGCATTTAAGCCCAGATTAGAGCTCCCTTTGGTGATCACTATAGACTTGATACTTAATGTTAACGTTAACTTTGATGTTGGACAGATGAACGCTAGCACTCGCATGCAGTGCTCTTGTTATGCCCCCACAAAGTGGTAGCATATAGGGTTGCCCTTGTCCATACGTCCGTACGCACATATGTACGCACATCTAGAAGAATTTGTCCAGGCTGTTTCTTAGTATTTGTCCAATCCACACCAAGCGTTACACACACATGTTTGTGGCCATTATATCTTAATTGGTCAAGTTCAATAGCCATGTAAATCCCTTCTGTCGTTTAGGAGTTGTGGCCATTTGTTTGCAAAAAATACTTTAAAAATATCTTGTCCGGACTCTCTCTTGGAAAGTATTTGTCCAATCCTCTACAAACTTTACGCACATGTTTGTGGCCATTATATCTTGGTAAAGTTCAATAGCCATGTAAATTGCTTCAGTTGTTGCATACTTTAGAAGCTGTTACAATCAAAATGTGTCATACTCCTACACTGTTAGGAGCACTTTCCTGAAACATTCACAGATGTTTCTCCTATATGTGCATCTTGAATGATGATTATGGCCCTTACTTTCTGTGACAAAAATCTGAAGTGGGGGCATCAGTGTCCTATGGACACATTTCTAGTTTAATACAATGTATGTAGTATGGCAACTTGTAGATAGCTACCATAAGAAAATGAAAGAACATTGATCACGGTTAAATGTTACTTTGGAGGTGACCTGCTTTATGTTTGTGTCACCTGCTGTAGCGGGGTGTCACTTAGGGATCACTTCTCCATTGTCTGTCCATCTATCTGTCTGTCTGTCTGTGGGTGTGGGTGTGTATGAATGTGTGTGTGTGTGTTTGTATGTGGGTCATCTTTTTGTCACGCTTTGTTCATCATGCTTTCACTTTTTTTGCCATTACTCTGTAGTCTCTATAGGACTGACTTCAAACTTGGAACACATACAGATTATAACAACTACAAATATTCAAGATAGATGCAATAACTTTTCCGTTGCTAAGTAACAACTGCAAATATTCAAAATAGGTGCCATAACTTTTCCGTTGCTACTTTTTAAGTTATTCCTCACATTTCTTTTATCACTTTTTCCAGCAGTTGACACTTGTATTCCATCGAACTCTTTTGTTTTTCTGTGTGTATGTTCGATAATCATCTTTACTCTTCTCATTCTCTGGAAGAATTCATAATTAAACCTTTACTCTATGAATATTCATATAAGAAATAATAACTAATAATGAATATTAATTTGATTCATTGTTACAATAGCACATGGACACAGGAATTTTTGGCGAAGGAAGAAATTGTAGAATCATGTCTATATTATATCACAAGCAAACAGAGCAGACCCAGATCAGACGGCTCCTGTAGGAGCCGTCTGATCTGGGTCTACTCTGTTTGCAAAGGTGTAGAAAGAGTAAAAGGAGTAAAAGGTTAAACCTTACAAACAGTTTGGATCTCAACCAAGTGCAGAGTAACTATGACCCAAACTGCTTGCCAATCTATGATTGGTCCTGATCAAATACTTAATAACTCCACCTCTCATTTGGATCCAAACTGTTTGCAAAGGTTGTCACAAATTGCCCTCCTTAACCCATTCCCACATAGGCTATTTTTAGACCCAACCTCTTTGATTAAATCTACCCAAGAGGAGCATTAACTAGAGAAAAGGAAATTTTTGTGTAGTTTTGAAACCATTGTATTAAATAGAGCATTTGCTCCTGTGGAGCAAATGCTCTATTTATCACGATGGTTTCACAAAGTTACTTTTACAGAAGCAAAAGAAGCATTAACTAGAGAAAAGGAAATTTTCAGAATTGTATAGTTTTGAAACCATTGTGATAAATAGAGCATTTGCTCCTGTGGAGCAAATGTTCTATTTATCACAATAGTTTCACAAAGTGACTTTTACAGAAGTGTCAAAAGGCGTCAATATGCGGGAATGGGTTAATTAATATTCATGTAAGAATTCCTTACTTTATGAATAGAGTGTTTATTATTGGATTATAAATTTATTTTTCTATAATGGACTTATAGAATCAGATATTTAATATTTTATAAGCAAACAGAACAGACAGCTCTTACAGCAACTGTCTGATCTGGATCTACTCTGTTTGCAAAGGTGTTTAAAAGGTCAAATTGTCAAGTAAAGGGGTTAGTGTATTAGTGATAGTTTGCAATAAGCCTAGATAACAATGACATAGTATGCTAACAGATACCTACTGACTTTCAGGCTGCTTTGTGCATGGACTGTATCTAGAGGGAGCAGGTTGGAATAAGGAGGAGATGTGCCTGATACGACAGAAGCCCAAGCAGCTCATCCAGGAACTGCCCATACTCAAGATCATACCCATAGAAGCCCACAGACTCAAGCTGCAGGTAAGCCCCACCACCCTCATTCTGGCACACTTCAATTACCCCCCCCCCCCCCCCCCCCCCCTTTAAGCTTTCTTATGCCTTTTCAAACAGCTTCTGATCGGGTCCTTTGTTTGATTACAGATGTAACAGATCTAATTTTTTATGGCAATATATACTGCCATATTTTATATGTTAAAACAAGAATTAAACTGAATGAGATTCGTAATGGATGGAGCTGACAGTGTAGACCCAGGTTTGAAAGCTCAGCTTACCAGGTTCTACGACATTGGTTGTGCTAATCAATGCCCAAATTGCAAATCTGTATTGACCCTTAATGTACAGAAACCAAGTATGTAAGACCTTTGCAAACAGTGTAGGCCCAGATCAAAGGGCTCCTTTGATCTAGGTCTGCACTGTTTGTCATAAATGTTGTTTTTCTTCATAGATAGTTTGTTTACTTTATATTCAGAAAGGGCAGGAGCTAGTTTTAATTATTCACCAGGTTAACATTTCTTCACATAAATGCTTTCAAATGGGATAAGTATTTATTTCGTACATCAGTTTAGTGCGAACTGTTAACCCTTTCCTTCATATAAACGAATTTTTGCACATTTGCAAACAGAATAGACCTGAAGGAACAGTTTGATCTGGATCTGCACTATTTGCTACAATATCAGTCTTAATTTAACCCTTTCCTTCATATAAACACGTTTCCACGCATTTGCAAACAGAGTAGACCCAGATCAGACGGCTCCTATAGGAGCCGTCTGATCAGGGTCTGCTCTGTTTGCTAATGGAATTTGAAAGATGCGTTTCTTTACTTTCTAAAATGACCACAATGTTCCACCTTCAATATTTCAATCTAGCTAATTTGTCCATGAATATTCAGTAGGTATTGAAATTTGTGATAAACATAGAACGGGGAAAGGGTTAAAGTTATGAAAAATGGTGCCAAATTGAATTAGTCACCTATACACACAGTTGATGGGATGAGACTGGGTATCCTCATATGTACTGTATGTGATATGAGAGTAAATGAGTTTAAATGTTCTATTTTTGCAGAACACCTTCCGTACACCTGTTTATGTAACATCGCAGAGACGTAATGCCATGGGAGTAGGTCTCGTGTTTGAGGCCGATCTCGCCACCACAGAGCACATCAGTCACTGGGTTCTGCAAGGTGTCTGTCTAACGCTCAACACAGACTAGACTAATAGATATATCCTCCCTGCAGTACCACCAGAGCTACACAATGGATTAAACATCTACAGTGCTGTGTGAATTTTGTCTGAAAACAATTTGAACTTTTTATTAACTGAAAATAATAACTGCTGTTACATGTTCTGCAATTGTACATGATATCAGCATATGCACAGACTTAACAAATGATTATTTAAACCTTTTATATAAGAAATAATGACATAAACAGTTAAGTGGAAGAAATATTGCTGAAGTAGCAGGCTTTTGGAAGGTTTTGTTGATAGTCCCAAAACCTTTCCTGACACATAAGATACATTTTGTTCAGATTTGACAGGTATGATAGATAGATAAAATGCATGAGGTTGATGAATGGAAAATAATTCAAAATGACATTGACACCATCCTGTATATCTGGACCGCAATGATTGATGGATTATGTCATAGTTTCTGTTAAACCCATTGAATGCTAAATTTTAAAAGTGGACCGGTCCATCCTTAGAATGTATTCAGTATTCATGAATGGTGTACTTTGCGAGAGGATTTTAAATGACAAACAGTGTAGACCCTGATCAGAGGGCTCCTCTAGGAGCCCTCTGATCAGGGTCTACACTGTTTGCAAATAACAGTACACTTGTTTCCTGCAGGGTTTTTCTTATGTTATAATTATATTCAGTATACACAGTGGATTTATCTGTCACCACTTTTAAGTTGTTGTCATGCACTTGACAAATAAGTAAAGGATGAATCTTTGAAACATTACAATGTCTTGTCAAATGTTTGATTATGTATTACATCTCACTAAGCAACATTAACCCATTACCTCATGACTATTTATTTAGCTGAATATGTATTATATGTAAGCACAGGAATATGTACCAAGGCAGAAACTGTAGAATCAGATATATTGTGACTCATAAGCAAACATAACAGATCCTGATCAGACGACCCAGGAGTCAACGGATCTGGGTCTACTCTGTTTGCAAAGGAGTTAAAAGACGTATCATTTATTCATATGCTATTCTAAACAACAGCTACTTAATATTCATGATGTCATTATTTCTTACATGAATATTCATCAGGTAAAGGGTTAAACTAGCTGATCAAAATAAGTATTGACTTTTTGCCTCCCTCTGTCTCTGAAAACAAGTTACCATTTTGCCAAACATATGCATGTATTCAGATATCCACCAAAAGTTTTGAGGTTTAAAAATAGTAGTCTTAAAAACAGATGGTTGCTTTATGCAGGGCAAAATGATGCAGAATTCTCCTATAGGAGCTTTCTGCATTACTTTTGACCTGCATTAAGCTACCACCTGCCTTACAGACCCACAATTAGACTACTTTTTGATAGCAGCTTAAGTTCATACAGGTTCTACTGTACATGTATTTGCTGTACCTGAAATATTCTCTAGTATAGTTCTAAATGATTGTTTATCAAATAAACAAATAACATTAGAATGATCTCCTTTTGCAAGTCTGTGATATTTATAGATCTTAGGTTTATGTAACAAACAATTAAATAATTTATATACAATGTAACTGATTATTTTTATATATACAATTGATTCATATCATGAGTATTGCTGAAAATTTGTGACACATTTGTAAATATTGATTATCTGTGATACCCGCTCTAGTACAGTGTACACACATTAGGTTGAATCCATATGTATGTGTATAGTAAAACCCCTCTAAACCGGAATTCTAGTAGAGATGAATTCAGATACTTTTAGTCTGGTTTAGGGGTGTTTTACTGTATCCATGGGAACAGGCAGACCAGCCTCAATATAAAGTTGTATATTCCAAAGACTAAAATCATCATTTTGTTCACCAAAGTCATATGTTGTGACCACCCTTTAGAATTGCCTCAAAGAGACAACGCTAAGGTTTGGTCACTTCATAATATCTGAAGGAGAACTAAAAGAAGTTTAATTCACGTATCTTGCCTATTAGGCTCCTGCTGGTTTCAGAAACTGTATTGTATGTCAATAATTTTGATCTGATCTCTGCATTTTGCTTGATTTATATTTCATATTAACAATACATTGTCCAGCTTTGTTTTAATTGAATTGCAATCTATTCCGTCCACTTTACATGTAAAAAATAACAGAAAATCAGTATTTATATTATAGTATTTATATTATTGAATTATTCTCAAGACATTGAAAATAGATAGAGATGATTTGAATTTGATGAAGGAAATTACGTTTTCGTTGTATTATTACTTAAGATTTATAGTGTTCAAAATAATGTCAAAATAAAAATTGAAAGTATTAAAATGGCAAACGTTGACATATTTATTATCTGAAATGTTGTTGATTTGTTGTCGGTATCGAAAGTTGCAAAAAATAAATAAGATAACATCACATTGTGTAGTTTATTTGTTATTTACAACCTGCTGTGTTGAATACAGCATTCACAACATACTGGTATGCGCCTCCTGTTTTCTGGCACGGGAACACCTTTCACTACAAATGGCGTGTCTGTGATCACACTGACCAGCTATGCAAACAGTTTGGATCCAGATGAGATGCCAAGTAATTGAACAATGGAATTGCTGCAGACGAAAACATGCATACTGTTTTCTGTCACAACTCTTATTGAATAGCATATTGATTGGTCAATCAGTAGATTTATTCAAAGGGGTTGTATCTAAAAATAGCCTATGAGGAAATGGGTTAAGACAGGTTCTACTGTATCACTAAAAAAAACTTTATCCATTTTATTAGAGCGTCAAAGAGTTTGGACCGCAATAAGGTGTCGAGTTACTTGGTATCTTAACCCTTTCCCTGATGAATATTCATGTAAGAAATAATGACGTCATGAATATTAATAAGATTGTTTTTATAATGGCATATGAACACAGGACATTTTGCCCCAGGCAGACGCTGTAGAATCAGATCTATATTGAACCATAAGCAAACAGAGCAGACCCTGATCAGACGGCTCCTATAGGAGCCGTCTGATCTGGGTCTACTCTGTTTGCAGGTGCGTCAAAATGCGCTTACACAAGGGAAGGGGTTAACAAGATCCAAGCTGTTTTCAGAGATAATCACAAATTCGAATTTGGCATGCTAGAAATGAACTCTATTCAAATTTTCACCCGAGTACACTGTTTTGGCCACTGTCTTTCACATTTTCCACTGAAGTCAACCCGTTTCATCTTGATGGCAGTTTTGGCGAACACTTCCATGAGACAGACAATTCCAGTAATACTGAAGCTGCAGTCTTCAATTAATTCTTTAAACAGCTTCTGTTGACCTGGGAATAAAGGCAAAGAGTAACATGATAGCTATAATAAAATCTTACCAATTCTACTATGATAGCTAAAGTAAAATCTAAACAAACCAGCGCATAAAACCTCTGTAGGCCTTACTCAAAGTCCATTTTTGACTTTTCAGACAGGTGACAGCTTCATGCAGGACGAAAGTAATACAAAAAGTCCCCTTTTATAGCATTACCCTCGTCCTGCGTGAAACAACCACGTTCTTTTAAAAGCACTAAATATTACTATGATATGGAACGCCAGTCTGCCATGCTAATTGCTTAATACAAAATGCGAAATGCTTTTTGCCAATTGTATAAATTGCTAGTGAATGTTCCAAATGATGGATGTAAATGACAAATGCTTATTGCTAAATGCATGTTTGCACTACTAGCATTGAACAGCGCTATTTTAAAAATAACTGTAAATCTGCTAAATGCATGTTTATTTACATTAAAGCTTATTACTTATTGCACAATTACATTAATAATGGCGCTGTTCAATGCTAGTAGTGCAAACATGCATTTAGCAATAAGCATATCGCATTTAGCAGATTTACAGTTAAATCCATCATTTGGAACATTCCGGTTCTTTCCCTAGCAATTAACACAATTTGCAAAAAGCATTTCGCATCTTGCATTTAGCATTTCGCATTTAGTAAATAGCATGGCAGAATGGCGTTCCATACTACGACGCCAGTGAAATATCACTCGGAGCACCTCGGCTATTTTCTACGAATACTGACGGAATAATTACAGATGGTGTAATATCAGGATATCTGTTCAGTATTGTCAGATGACAATCTTTATTTTTAAGCACTGTACTAGCGACTTTGTGGTGATCTTTGCAAACAATCTGGATCCAAATTGTGAGTTACTATGACACTAAGAATTGAAGCAAAACATATCTGCAGACGACAATTACTCAGAGTGCTGGAAGTTAACGTACATGGATTCCATGTTACCTACGATCACAAGAAAATAATGCTAAAGTCGTACATAATTTATTTACTGCATTGTGATATATTTCCCCCAACGGTCGCACATATATTTGATGGAAATTCAAAATGGCCATGCTTCAATTTACTGATGACAACACTCCAGATTTACACTCAAGAAAAATGCAGCTGCAATATTTTTCACTGTGCTCACTTAGCCTCATTAATGCCCAAGAACTGTTTGATGATTGTGTTGTTAACATTATGCAGGTCATTTTCAGGTCATTTGCTGTCCAGCATTACATGTATGAGTTCCAACTATATGTACCTTCTGTACTCATAGCAATTAACTCTTTCAATGCAAGAAGTGCCGTCTGCTAGACATATTTTCGTCAGCTTCAAGTTTTAGAATGGACGTTTGTTCAATATCTTCATAAAAAGATAAACAGGGTGGCAGCTTAAAGCATGGTGGGATAATTTCATTCGAACGATATTAGCAAGACGTACCACATCAAATTATGTTTCAACCCTTTCCCGGTTCTATATTTATTCCGAATTTTAATATATACTGAATATTAATGGGCAGATGAAATACCGGTATGGAAGTTAGAACATTATAGTCATTTTAGAGACTAAAGAAACAGATGTATAAAATTTCATTAGCAAACAGAGAACACAACCTGATCAGACGGCTCCTGAAATAATGACGTCATGAATACTGATTGGATTAACATTTTAACACAGGAAGTTAAGGCCTTGGCAGGAACTGTTGAATCATTTTCACTATACCGTAAGAAAACAGAGCAGAGTCGTCTGATCTGGGTCTGTTCTGTTTGCTAATGCATAGAAAAGCGTATTTACGGATGAAATAGTTTTCTTAACCCAGTCCCTCATAGGCTATTTTAGACCCAACTTCTTTGAATAAATCTACCGAAAAGGAGCATTACTAGAGAAAAGGATTTTTTTTATAATTTTGTAGTTAGAAACCATTGTGATAAATAGAGCATTTGCTCCTATAGGAGCAAATGCTCTATTTATCACAATGGTTTCAACGGATGATTTTTACGGAGGCGTAGAAAAGCGTATATATGGAGAAAAGGGTTAACAGAAATCTTGATTTGAATCAGTTTGGATCCTGATGAGATACTGAGTTTCTCGGCGTCTCATCTGAATCTAGCCTGTTTGTAAAGGTTCGTCCACATCATACCAAATGTTAACCAACCATCAAACCCAAACACCCACCAGGTCGAGCGGCCGCGAAGATGTACTGTTTGGGATGTTTCCGGACTTCACTGGCTTCCTCCAGATCGTAGCCATTGTGTTCACGGCGTTTGAGGACATCTGAAACAGAAGGTTTTAAGGTACATTGTAGATCTATTATTATCTACTTAAAGGATAATATTTTATGCAGTATCTGTTATACACATCTCTGTTACGAAAATAAAAAAGATGTTGAATCAACAGATACATTTGATGAGAGGGCGTTTACAGAAAAACCAGTCAAACACGACCATCAAAAAGATGTATAATTCTGGGTCTTAACCCATTCACTCATAGGCTATATTTGCATTGAATATATCTACCGAAAAGGAGCATTTACTAGAGAAAAGGGAAATTTAAGATTGTTGTAGTTAAAAAACCATTGTGATAAATAGAGCATTTGCTCTATAGGAGCAATTGCTCTATTTATCACAATTGTTTCAAAAAGTTACTTTCACGGAGGCGTCTAAAGGCCTCAATATGAGGGGCTAAGACAGATGATAGCTGAATACAGGACGAAAGTTACTCCTGTAATCGTGTGGTCTTTCCGAAGATGGGCCCCAAAAGGATAGATACATCATCAAAAACGCATTATGTAACGAGTTTGATAACAATCTCAGCTGCCATAGCCAGTTGTAAATTGTAACACGCTTTTTTGACCGCGCCAGAAACGATATATTCAGATTCCATGAGTAAACAGAACAGACTCTAATCGGACAGCTTGTACAGGGGTCTAAACGTTTTGCAATTGCATGAAATGCTATTCTTTAAAGGCATTTCGAAAGGAATGTTGACCCATTAACCCCATACAGTGTATTTTGGGTGCTGACAGTCAGGGATTTGATACACAAACGGATAAGGCGGGCTACCATCACAGAGGATCAATGTTTACTTGCATAACTTTATCTCTTATGGCTATGGACCCTGAATGGACACTACATGAGCACAGCTGGATACTGTGTATATAAGGGGGTCACTAATATAAGGAGCTTTGAATTGCTCTCATAGGCTATTTTAAGAACAAACCACTTTGAATAAATCTACTGAAAAGGAGCATTAACTAGAGGAAGAATTTTTCGAATTTTGTAGTTTGAAACCCTTGTGATAAATAGGACATTTGCTCCTATAGGAGCAAATGCCCTATTTATCACAATGGTTTCAACAGGTGACTTTTACTGAGGCATAGAAAGGCGTATTTATGGAGGAAAGGGCTAAAGTAAAGGGTTGAATTCTGAATTATAAATATTGGTATACATGTATAACTCCGTGCTGGTACACATACGAGAGGTGCCCAGCTTATTTTTGAACGGAAAAAAATCGTGCGCTGTAAAGTACATGCACGAGATGGTCGTGCATTGTGTATGTTATCAGCTGTGTTATAGCGTATACATGACTGTATTATCCTCCCAAGTTGACCTGAGACTCGATTAAATTTCGGCGTGTTTATCGGGATTGTCCGTAATACTCTGTGACAAAAAATAGCAAACCAAAAGCCGGTAATAACCATGTTCCTCGAGGATTGTACAGTAGAACCCCTCTAATACGACCACTTAATGAATAAACATGGCTGTCTTTATAAGCAGATGGTTGCTTAAATGCAGGACAAAAGTTATGCAGAAATCTATACAGGAGCTTTCTTCATAACTTTCGTCCTGTATTAAGCTACCACCTGCCTTTGCCACTGTGAATTATG
>OY755240.1:68854819-68884341 GCA_963576725.1 Azorinus chamasolen | reverse complement strand
AACAGAGCTGTATATAATGTCCGTATTAATCTATAGTTGAACTTCGATATCTCGAACTTCAAGGGACCATACAAATTAGTTCGGGATAAGAGAGGTTCGAGTCATTCCATTTCTAATCTATCCAATATCTCAAATTCACAGCTTAATGCAGGTCGAAAGTAATGCTGAAAGCTCCTGTAGGAGCTCTCAGCATTACTTTCGACCTGCATTAAGTTTCCACATGTGTTTCTAGATATGTGTAGTGATACATTTTAAACAAATTCTGTTCTGTAAATAAGGAAGGACCGAACTTTAAGTTCGAGTTATCCCGAAGTTCGAGTTATGGGAGTTCGAGATATCGAAGTTCAACTGTATCAGTTTTTATATTTCTCAACCAAATCCTGTCTGACTGCTACTTAATAAAATCATCTCGGAGAGGCAATTCTAATGAGTAGCAGCAAGATAGGGTTTGGCTGAGAAACGAAGAGATTTTCTAATACATGTACTCCTCTAATATAAAGTTATGGTGGCATGTGTAAATATCATCTATTACAGTAGAACTTGTCTTAAGTGGCCATCAAAAAGGGGGTCTAAATATAGGTCTATAAATCAGGTGGTAGGGTAATGCAGGTCAAAAGAAATACAGAAAGCTCCTAAAGGAGATTTTTAACACCCCTGTGTTCAATGATTGAATGGCCGCTTAGAACAGGTTCTACTGTATTACTGTACAGTCACCATGTAGTTGTACAGTAAACCCCCGATAGTTCGAACACTAAAACCCCGATAGTTCGAACACTAAACCTCCGATAGTTCGAACACTCAACTCCCGATAGTTCGAACACTAAACCCCGATAGTTCGAACACTAAACCCCCGATAGTTCGAACATTAAGACCCGATAGTGCGAACACTAAGACCCCGATAGTGCGAACACTAAAACAAGTATCATTATCGATCTTTAACCCTTTCCCTGTTCTATATTTATTCCAAATTTCGATACCTACTGAATATTCATGGTCAAAATAGGTGTAATGAATTATGGAAGGTGGAACATTGTAGCCATTTTGGAAAGAAAAGAAACATATCTATCAAATCCCATT
The DNA here is from genome assembly GCA_963576725.1 of Azorinus chamasolen. Taxonomy (NCBI): domain Eukaryota; kingdom Metazoa; phylum Mollusca; class Bivalvia; order Cardiida; family Solecurtidae; genus Azorinus; species Azorinus chamasolen. Next base: position 68,883,264 of record OY755240.1, on the reverse strand, counting down.
AGCAATCCTATAGGAGCCGTCTGATCTGGGTCTACTCTGTTTGTATGTGCGTGAAAACACGTTTATATGAAGAACAAGATGTGTTTGTGAAACACTATGCCCCCACGATATGATATTTGACCCTAAAGGATGACCTTGATCTTGACATGTCACCCCTCAAACTGTGCAGCTTTGACCCTGAAGGATGACCTTGACATTTCACCCCTCAAACTGTGCAGCTTCATGAGATACACAAGCATGCCACATATCAAGTCTCTATCTGTACTGGTTCAAAAGTTATGGCCAATGTTAAAGTCAGTGATTTGACCCATATGTTTGACCTCTGACCTTTTAGAATGACCTTGACCTTGACATGTCACCCCTCAAAATGTGCGGCTTTATGCGATACAAATGCATGCCAAATATCAAGTCTCTATCTGTACTTGCTCAAAAGTTATGACCAATGTTAAAGTCAGTGATTTGACCCATGTTTGACCTCTGACCTTTAAAGATGACCTTAACCTTGACATGTCACCCCTCAAAATGTGCGGCTTTATGAGATACATATGCATGCCAAATATAAAGTCACTAGCTGTACTGGGTCAAAAGTTATGACCAATGTTAAAGTTACAGACAAAGAAACAGACAATTTGACCTCTGACCCTGAAGGATGACCTTGACCTTGACATTTCACCCCTCAAAATGTGCAGCTTCATGAGATACACACGCATGCCAAATATCAAGTCTCTATCTCTACTGGTCCAAAAGTTATGGCCAATGTTAAAGTCGGTGATTTGATCCATATATTTGACCTCTGACCTTGAAGGATGACCTTGACCTTGACATGTCACCCCTCAAAATGTGCGGCTTTATGAGATACATATGCATGCCAAATATCAAGTCTCTATCTGTACTGGCTCAAAAGTTATGACCAATGTTATAGTCGCGTTAAAGTTACAGACAAAAAACAGACAATTTGACCTTTGACCCTGAAGGATGACCTTGACCTTGACATGTTACCCCTCAAAATGTGCGGCTTCATGCGATACACAAGCATGCCAAATATCAAGTCTCTATCTCTACTGGTCCAAAAGTTATGGCCAATGTTAAAGTCGGTGATTTGATCCATATATTTGACCTCTGACCTTGAAGGATGACCTTGACCTTGACATGTCACCCCTCAATATGTGCGGCTTTATGAGATACATATGCATACCAAATATCAAGTCTGTATCTGTACTGGCTCAAAAGTTATGACCAATGTTAAAGTTGCTGACAAACAAACAGACAAACAGACAAACAGACAAACGGACAAACGGACAAACATACAGACAGACAGGGCAAAAACAATATGCCCCCCAGATCTGATCTGGGGGGCATAAAAAGGTTAAGACAGGTGGCAGCTTAATGCTGGGGGAAAGTCCTACAGAAATCTCCTTGAGGAGCTTCCTGCATGATTTTCACCCCGCATTAGGCAGCCACTTGCTTAACCCTTTCCCTCATATAAACGTGTTTTCACGCATCTGCAAACAGAGTAGACCCAGATCAGACGGCTCCTAGAGGAGCCGTCTGATCAGGGTCTACTCTGTTTGCTAGCAGAATTTGATAGATATGTTTCTTTGCTTTCTAAAAATGTCTACAATGTTCCACATTCCATATTTCTTTATAATTATTTTGTTAATGAATATTCAGTAGGTATTGAAATTTGACCTAAATACAGAACAGGGAAAGGGTTAAAAAGGGCACACACTCTTCATTATTATAATGTCGAAGTATCGAAGTTTTACTGTTTCTTCAGGATTAGATAATTATGTGAGATCTGCAAACCAAGTACTGTCAAATGTGTACAACGTGGGATAAAAGAAACTTCTAATGAATCATGGGAGGGACCAAGTGTATCTCCTCAAAGGTTACCGAATTATGCATGAAGCCATTTGTGCGAAAGCTTATTCAAAGCAAAGGTGAGCAATTCTGGTGTAAAGAGTTTGTATAGAAACAGATAATCTGTTTATATACTCTTATAATGTTATAATAAACACATCAAAATACAGTTTTCCCCATGCTGAAACGCTTACGCAAAGTAATGCGTCTTTAATAACGTTTGGTAGTTGAAGTCTACTGAAGAAGTAGAGCGAGATGCAAGGCGAGATGCAAGGCATATATAGATAGTTTCGTATAAATAGTGCACTTTGAATAACCCGTAAAATCTCTATATCGCTCTAAAAGTCTCATTGTGGTTCTGTAAGAAAGGGCATTGCTTATCTAGCTTATTACTAAAATTAACCATTTCCTTCATACAAACGTTTTTTTCACGCCTTTACAAACAGAGTAGATACACACTCGGCTTTATTTGCTTATGAAATTACAGTAAAACCTCGGTAATTCTTTATTTTAGTATTGTAGTTAGGCCATTTTTGAGCATTTGGCTGCTTAAAACCCATTCCCTCATATTGACGCCCTTTGACGCCTCTGCAATGTCCCCTGTTGATACCATTGTGATAAATAAAGCATTTGCTCCTATAGAGAACTAGGTTCCTGTCTCAAACGTCAAGGTCACAATCGGGTCAAAGTTCAAAAATGGGGAAAATTTTGCTGTGTCTGTAACTCCTACACACATGCGTGGATTTCACAGTAACCTGGTACAAATGTTCACCACCTTGAGACGATGTGTTGCAAACAAACAACCAGATTCCTGTCCCAAAGGTCAAGGTCATAGTCGGATCAAAGTTAAAAAATGGGGATATTTTGTCGTGTCCGCTCTGTAACTCCTACATACATGACTGCATTGCAAAATAACTGGTACAAATGTTCACCACCTTGAGACAGTGTGCCCCTATCTTAAAGGCCAAGGTCACAATCTGAGATCAAAGTAAAAAAATTGGGACATTTTGTCATCTCCGCTCTACATACATAAGTGGATTTCAAAGTTACCTGGCAAAACTGTTCACCACCTTGAGGCGATTTGTAGTGATAAAAAACCAGGTTCCGTACTCATAGGTCATGGTCACAATCAGGGCTCAAAGTTCAAAAATGGGGATTTTTTGTTGTTTCCGCTCTATAACTCCCACATACATGAGTGGATTTCACAGTAACTTAATACAAATGTTCACCACCTTGAGACGATGTGTTGCAAAAAAGAACCAGGTTCCTGTCTCATAGGTCAATGTCACAGTCGGGTCAAAGATAAAAAATCGGGACATTTTGTGGTGTCCGCTCTGTAACTCCTATTATACACGAGTTGATGACAAAGTAACCTGGTACAAATGGTCACCACCTTGAGATGATGTGTGTCGCGAAAATAATCAGGTTTCTTATCAAAAGTCAAGGTCACATTCGGGGGTCAAAGTTAAAAAATGAGTCTCTTTCTATATATATTTCTGTTTTCTAAATATTGTTTTATATAACACAATTTTGAAATAGCTTAGCACAAATAGGCTTCCACAAAATGCGATATTGTCCAGGCATACACATGACCCAGGCTTTAGTGTCGGGTGATATCCTTTGGGGGCATTTGTCACGTGATTCTGACAGCTCTTGTTGTTCCTTTCTTTCTTCAAGATGCGCTATACGCATTGATTTAACCCTTTCCCTGTTCAATACTCATGTAAGAAATAATGACGCCATGGACATTTATTAGCTGAAATTTTATAATGTAAACTTGTCAAGCATTTTTTTGCTTTGACAAAAATTGTAGAATCATATCTATATCATGACAAAAGCAAACAGATCAGACCCTTATTAAAAGGTTCCTACAGGAGCCACCGTCTGATCCGGGCCTACTACAGTATAACCTCTCTTAACCGGAATTCTAGTAGATAAGAATTTAGATACTTTTAGACAGGTGGCTGCTTAATGCAGGATGAAAGTCATGAAGAAAGCTCCTCTAGGAGCTTCCTGCATGACTTTCACCCTGCATTAAGCTGCCACCTGTCTCCAAGACCGATATTCATACTAAATTTAACGGCCGGTTAAGAGAGGTTTTACTGTACATGTATGTTTGCAAACGCCAGAAAATGTGTTTATATGATGGAAAGGGTTAACCATTTTCTCTATATATATTCATGTAAGAAATAATGCATGTAAGCTTAATACATATAGATCTAATGGTATATGAAAAAGAAAATGTCCGGCGCTGGTAAAAACTGTAGAATCAGATCTATATAATTCCATAAGCAAAACAGAGCAAACCGTGATCAGACGTTCCCGTGGAAGTCGTTTGATCTGAGAGTACTCTGTTTGCAAAACATCTCTTTGGAGTAAAGGGTGAATAATCCCAACTTCAAAATAAAACAGGAAAGTCTTTATTTTATACAACTATTTTGCCTTGGGGAGTGATCCTTCCCTGGGTCGTTAATCTCGTTCATTCTAGTTAAAGAAGAGATTTAACTCTTTCGCTGCTTGGCATTGTCGTCTGCAATATCAGTCGTCTGCTTCAATTGTTATATTTTGAATTTCTTCTGCTTTATCTAAACCAAATAAAATACTACTAATAGCATCCGTTTTGATCCTGATGAGATGCCATGTTACTCGAGTCTCATCTGGCTCCAAACCGTCTGCAAAGGTGATCACATATTCTTCTTGGCTGGCAGCGAAAGAGTTAACCCTTGCCCTGTTCTATGTTTATTCCAAATTTCAATACCTACTGAATATTCATGGACAAAATATTTAGAATGATATGTAGAAGGTGGCACATTGTAGTCATTTTAGAAATTAAAGAAACAGATTTATCAAATTCAATAAGCAAACAGAGCAGACTCTGATCAGACGGCTCCTATAGGAGCCGTCTGATTAGGATCTACTCTGTTTGCATACGCGTGGAAACACGTTTATATGAGAGAAAGAGTTAACCCCTGTTTTGCTATCCGCCCCCTGGCCTACATTTTTAAACAGTTTGGATCCAAATGAGGATGCCAAGTAAACCAGTGTTTCCTCAGTATTCCAAACCATTTGACAACCGATGTCTTAATGAAATGTAGAAAAAACTAATATTAGTATCAATGTTGACGGCGCATTCTACCAACTACACTCTGTTGAGGTGGGTAGGGGTAATGGTGTAAAGCTCCTTTTTTATTGACTACTGGTGCGTATTTTGATGCCTGTGAATTATTTCAAGTGAAACAACTGAACTACACAGACAACACTGAATTTAACTATTTCGTTGCCACACATTGTCGTCTGCAAAGTCTCATCGTCTTATTCAATTTTCTTTGTTGAAATTTCTTCAAGGTTTTTGTTTTAGAAATATAATATCAGCATCAAACAGTGACACCGAGTAACTAATGTGGATACAAACTGTTTGCAAATGTGATCACAAATTAGCCAGACATCGTTAGCATTAACCCATTCCTCCATATTGTCACACTTTATCCCCATCCCTCATATTTACACATTCTATCCCATTCCCTCATATTGACGCCTTTTGGCACCTCTGTGAAAGTAAGTTTTTGAAACCATTGTAATAAATATTTATCACAATGGTTTCAAAACCACACAATCTTTTCTCTAGCAAATGCTCATTTTCCAGTAGATTTATTCAAAGAGGTTGTGTCTAAAGATAGGCTATGAGGTAATGGGTTAATTTCTCCCACGTTTATATATTAAACAACGCCGTCTTTGTTTTTAAGACACTATTGATGTGATGGGTTAGAGTATAGTAGATCCACGCTGGAGTTAGTAGAATGCGTGGATTGAGTTCCAACACTTTTTACCCTTTCGCTACCATGTCTGCAAAAGTTATCGTTTGTTATCATTTTTTTTTCTTCCATTCCCTTTCAAGATGGATTATCGCCACATTCAAACAGTTTAAATCCTAATGAGACGTCGAGTTGAGTTACTCGGTGACTCATCTGGATCCAAACTGTTTGCAAATGCGAGTCTGGTTGGCACGAGCTTGATAAGGGTTAATCAAATCATGTTTTTCGGGTTTTTTAATGATAAGGCCTATAGTATAACAAAGAAAAAAACATTGAATGACAATTATGTCGGCCAAGTGAACAATACTGTGTTTAACCAATTCCTCCATAGGCTATTTTTAGACCCAACCTCTTTGAATGAAACTACCCAAAAGGAGCATTTACTAGAGAAAAGTAAAACTTTAGAATTTTGTAGTTTGAAACCATTGTGATAAATAGAGCATTTGCTCCTATAGGAGCAAATGCTCTATTTATCACAATGGTTTCAAGAAGGGATTATTACAGAGGCGTAGAAAGGCGTATTTATGGAGGAAAGGGTTATGTAAATACCACAGGTTATATCACAAATCATAGTGAATGTTAGACGAAGGCATATCATAAAATCATAGTGAATATTAGACGAATGCATATCATAAAATCATAGTGAATATTAGAAGAGGGTTCATCACAAATCATAGAAAATATTAGACGAAGGCATATCATAAAATCATAGTGAATATTAGAAGAGGGTTCATCACAAATCATAGTAAATACTAGAAGAACGCATATCATAAATGATAGTAACTATTAGAAGAAGGCGTATTATAAATCATAATAAATATATAAAAAATACGTATCATAAATCAAAGTGGATATTAGAAGTAGATGTATCATAAATCATAGCAACTATTAGAAGAAAACATACCACACATCATAGTAGCTATTAGACGGCATATTATAAATCACAGTAAATATTAGAAGAATAATAGTGACTATTAGAAGAAGGCATGTCACAAATCACAGCAAATATTAGAAGAATATGTATCATAAGTCAAAGTGAATATTAGAAGAATACGCATCATAAATCACAGTAAATATTAGAAGAATAATAGTGACTATCAGAAGAAGGCATATCACAAATCACAGTAAATATTAGAAGAATATGTATCATAAGTCAAAGTGAATATTAGACGAATACGCATCATAAATCATAATAAACGCTAGAAATCATACCATAAATCATAGTGAGTATTAGAAGAAGGCATGTCATATTTCATAGTGGATATTAGAAGATGGCAAATCATATACCACAGTAAATATAAGAAGAAAACATATAAGTCAAGTTGAATATTAGATGAATACGTATCATAAATCAGTAAATACTAGAAGAATGCATATCATAAATCATAGTGAATATTAGAAAAGGGCGTATTATAAATCGTAGTGAATATTAGAAGAATGCATATCATAACTAGTATTAGCTATTAGAAGAAAGCATATAATTAATCACAATAAATATTAGAGGAATACGTTTTATAAATCATAGTGAATATATAGAATAATATGTATCATTAATCATAGAAAATATATAGAAGGTACATGTATATCATAAATCATAGAAAAAGGCGTATTAATAAATCATAGTAAATATTAGAAGAATAGGTATCATAAATCATAGTAAATATATAGAATACGTATCATAAATCAAAGTGGATATCAGAAGAAGGCATATCATAAATCAGAGTGAATGCTGAACTTAATAGATATAATAGAATATGTATCATTAATGATAGTGAATATTAGAAGAAGGTATATCATAATTCATAGTGAATATTAGAAGAAAACATATAATAAATCACAGTAAATATTGGAAGAATATATATTATAAGTCAATTATTCAATAGTAGATGAATATGTATCATAAATCAGTAAATACTAGAAGAAGGCATGTCATGAATAATAGTAAATATTAGAAAAAGATGTATTATAAATCATAGTGAATATTAGAAGGCATATTATAAATTATAGTAAATATATAGAAGAATACGTATCATAAATCACAGTAAATATTAGAGGAAGGCATATCATAAATCATAGTGAATATTAGAAGAAGGTATATCATAAATCGCATTAGCTATTAGAAGAAGGCATGTCATTGGTCACCATAAATATTAGAAGAATACGTTTTATAAGTCATAGTGAATATATAGAATAATATGTATCATTAATCATAGAAAATATATAGAAGGTTTATCATAAATCATAGAACATATTAGAAAAAGGCGTATTAATAAATCATAGTAAATATTAGAAGAATAGGTATCATAAATCATAGTAAATATATAGAATTCGTATCATAAATCAAAGTGGATATCAGAAGAAGGCATTTCATAAATCAGAGTGAATGCTGGACTTAATATATATAATAGAATAGGTATCATTAATGATAGTACATGTAGATATATAGAAGAAGGCATATCATAAATCATAGTGCATATTAGAAAAAGGCGTATATAGAATATTACGTTTCATAAATCATAGTGAATATTAGAAGAAGGCATATCATAAATCATAGTGAATATTAGATGAAAACATCACAAATCATAGTGAACATTAGAAGAAGACATATCATAAATCACAGTGGATATTAGAAAAAGATAAATCATAGTAAATGTCTCACAAATGACGTACATTTACATTATCGATTTTTGAACGATACAGATTTGAACTATGTGAACAGAAGAATATGTAGGAATGAGCAAACAGTTAGAATATCTCTAACATTTTACAACATATTTGCCCCTAAGTACCACCGTAGTCGCAGAAATGCGACCCATCAGGTCTGCTGCGAAAATGCGATTACCTAAATGCAAATTATTTGGATTCAGATGAGACTCCGGATATCTCGATGTCTCATCAGGATCCAAACTATTTGACACACATCTTACGAACTGTTATATAAGAAATTGATGGAAACATTGTTTGAAGAGTGAAGAGGAAAATTATTTGGCGTCAAAAGCGTTAAATTGCATTTATATATAAATCAATGACAATATGAGCTCGTTGTACTGTCATGATCATGTAAGGCATATAAAACAAACAACACACGATACATTGTTAAATTATAAGTTACCATAGCAACGAACCAGTGTTACAAGTCAATGACCTTCACTTTGACACATGCTGTGGTATCACACAGATATATATACGATACATTGTTAAATTCTAAGTTACAACAGCAATGGACGAGTGTTACAAGTCAATGACCTTCACTTTGACACATGCTGTGGTAATATACGGGCCGCATCATTAGGAAGGTACTTGCAGTGTTGATCCAGATCAGCGGCCGAGCCAGGTAAATCACTTACTCATAAGCTGCTGAACTACTATTTTCATTACCACTGCAAGCAGTACATACCATAATTAGACATTGTGTTTCGATAGCAACTGCTGATCTGATTCTACACCGATTGCAGTGTCCGCGTGCCCCATTCCAGGATGTGGTGCATATAGATATGTTAACTCATTCTCTCCTACTAGGCTATTTTAGACCCATCCTCTTTGAATAAATCTACCGAAAAGGAACATTAACTATAGAAAAGGAGAGCTTTAGAACTGTGTAGTGTTGAAACCATTGTGATAAATAGAGCATTTGCTCCATAGGAGCAAATGATCTATTTATCACAATGGTTTCAAAATGTGAATTTTATAGAGGCGCAAAAATGCGTCACTAGGGGTTAAAATGTGTTAATTAGTATACTGTGCATGTGTGTATCTACATCTACAATTAATTAAGACATACATAGTAAGCATGTGTATATATGGGTATATATATATATATGTATATATTATATCGGGTCGTTACTATAGCAACTTACCAGGGTTACCTTCATGTATTTCCCATGTCATGGAATAAACTGTGCAGTCCTCGAGACTGTCAAATCCAATGTAAATATGTGTATCGTTCTTGAATCTGTACACAAGTCTGTCCGTCCGTTTGGGTAGACAGACGTTTTCAATAACGTCATTAATGCTTTTCCCACGTGTACGGCTGGACGCTTGATGCGAATGTTTCCGACGAGATTTCCTTGTTTCAACACTCACAAGTGAAAGAACGAGTATCATGAATAAACGAATGTCAAACTTCATCTTGAATGTCAAACACACATCTTCTTGTCTAGTAGTCGTCTTCTAATTCCTCAACATTCGATTCTGCTAATAGATTTAGTTCTTAACCCTTTACTCCATGAATATTCATAGAAATAATGACGTCATAAATGATAATTAGAATAATTGTTATAATAGGCCTACAGCATGGACACAGACTTGTTTGGCCATGGCAGAAATTGTAGAACTATATCTATATTATATCATAAGCAAACAGAGCAGACCCTGATCAGACGGCTCCTATAGGAGCCGTCTGATCTGGGTCTACTCTGTTTGCAAAGGCGTGAAAATGCGTGTTTATGGAGGAAAGCGTTAGACCATTTTCTTGATGTCTATTTTTGTAAGAATTAATAACATTGTGAATATGACTAAGCTGAATTTTGAAAGTGGACACAAGATGTCTTGAGCATGGCATCAACTGTAAAATTAGATCTTTCAATGACATCGCGAATATTAATTAGCTGAAATTTTTATAGTGGCGTATGGCCCACAGGATGTCATGGACATAGCATAAAACTGTAAAAGCAGATCTATATTATTTTATTAGCGAACAGAACAGATCCTGATCAGTCAGTTCTTACAGCAAGTGTCTGATCTTGTTCCTGTCTGGTTTCAAATGCGTAAATGTGTGCCTTTATCAGGTAAAGGGTTAACCCTCTACTCCATAAGTACGCCTATTTACTCCATAAATACGTCCCCTTTTTACTCGATAAATACGCCCCCTTTTTATTCCATAAATACGCCCAATTTACTCCATAAATACACCCTTTACTCCATAAATACGCCCAGTTTACTCCATAAATACACCATTTACTCCATAAATACGCACAATTTACTCCATAAATACGCCCTTTACTCCATAAATACGCCTAATTTACTCCATAAATACCGGTACGCCTTTTCACGCCTTTGCGAACAAAGTAGAACCAGATCAGATGGATCCTGTACGAGCCGTCTGATCAGGGTCTGCTCTGTTTGCTTATAAAATAATATAGATATGATTCTACAGCTTCTGTCATACTAAATTAAATCAGTGTTCGAATTGCTATTATTTAATAAAATTTAGTTAATTAATATTCATTATTTCTTAATAAATATTCATGGAGTAAAGCTTGTTTTACTGTAAAAGTTAATTCTCCTCTACATCCACTCTCTGAAATCCTCTGAATGTGTACTTGACCATTTACACGTTAAATATTCATATAGAAATAATGACTTCATGACTATTTATTAGCTGACTTGTTTACAATGTAGATTCTTCAATGTATTCTTTTGCTTTGACAAAAACTGTATAATCATATCTATAGTATGCCATAAGCAAATAGAGCAGACCCTGGTGAGACGGTTCCCACAGGAGCCGTCTAATCTGGGTCTACCCTGTTTGCAAAAAGCCCGAAAAAAGCGTTAACATGAGGGAAAGGGTTAACAATTTACCTGACAGACGTCATTTGACATTTTTACAAACAGAGTAAGACCCGTCTGATCAGGATCTGCTATGTTTGCTTATGAAACCATATACATGTAGATCTGATTCTACAGTGTCTGTCATAGTCCGAAAATCCCTTGTACTAAACTAATAAATATTCATAATGTCATTATTTCGTACATGAATATTCAACGGGTACGTGTAATGGATTAACCCATTCCCTCATAGGCTATTTTGAAAAGTATTTTAGACCCAACTTCTTTGAATAAATCTACCGAAAAGGAGCATTTACTGGAGAAAAGAACAAAACTTTTGAAGTGTGTAATTTTGAAACCATTGTGATAAATAGAGCATTTGCCTTATTTATCACAATGGTTTCAAAAAAGACTTTTACAGAGGCGTCAAAAGGCATCAGTAGGAGGGAATGAGTTAAATATTTACTTACGAACAAGTTCAAGAAATCCTGTTATGTACATACTACAGCACTTTATTATAATATCTTCATTTTTTAGTTGTTCACAAAAAATAATATCCAGGAATCCACAATACTTCTTGAGATATATTTACTATTTACTCCACAAATGCACATTTTAACGCCACTACAGAGTAGACTCAGATCAGGCCGCTTCTATAGGAGCCGTCTGTTCAGGTTCTGCTCTGTTTGCTTATAATATTACAACTATCATAGTCTACAGTTTCTGCCATGGCCAAAGATTCTCTTGTTCATAATGATATTACATCATAAAATGCAAACACGAATATTCCTGAGGTCATGAAGTCTTGTATAAACATCCATGAGTTAAAAATTTAAACATTCCACGAGCGCACACACGTCTGTACTCCCCATATAGAGAAATAACACTCACTATATTGTTTGTTACACGTGTATCAAATGCGACTATCTCACACTTTTCCTGTTGGTGATAATAAATTGTGAGGGTTTTACTCTTTCGCTGCCAATGTCGCATCAGTGATTTCCTATGCAAACAGTTTGGATCCAGATGAGACGCCGAGTAACTCGGCGTCTCATCGAGATCCAAACTGTTTCTTACTGTTACAATTTTATTAAACAAAAAATGCAGAAAACATGAATAAAAATAAAAATGATATTTGTAGCAGACGACAGTTTGTGTAAAACAAAATTTTGCAGCGAATGAGTTATTAACGCGAAAGTATTGTAACAGCATTCTATAAGTCGTCCTCTTGATTAAACTTATTTGCAACGATTATCACTGTTTCGCTTCATAGCTAATAGTTACAAACTCACAACAGTTTTGTACACAGCCCCTCGATACGTTCCCGTCAGATCTATAATCACCTAGCGTTGACGTTTACGTAAAAATTAACTGATTAATCCAATTTACCCTTTTCCTGGTGAAATAATTATGCTTTTTTTTTTATAATAATGCATTATTTTTTATTTAATCCAGGGTAGTTTTGTTTTTTCAGAAACTTTGATCCAGTCTCAAACAAATTTGACCCAGACCAGGCGGAGTTACTCGTCATCTGATCTGGTTCCAGTATGTTTGTAAATACAAGTCGAATCGCGATAAAAAAATTTAGGATAAGAGTGAAATATTTTGCCGTTTTTCAATCTCTCCGAGTTATAATTCCACTGATGCCAGTATCAAACACCTGTGCTTTTTCATTAGTTCAGCTGCTGACACTTGCTGTGCGATGCGTATCTATTTCTCGGCTGTTACAGCCATTCGCCCTCGTTACGTCTCAACCATTTTAGATGATTTCTTTTCCTGAAAGATAAAATACAGTTCAAGCGAGATTCCCGGAACTGATATTCTGTACTTTCGATAAATTTGACTAGATATGTCGCCTGCTTCTTAAAATGATCGAAGAAAATTGTGCTTCGAGAGCTGAAGGCAATGTTATAACATATTTATCGATGCAAACTTGTCGTCTGCTTCAAAATTTGAAATTATTAATTTTGTATAGTGTTCTTTTTTTCAAAATCTTCGATCAAAGTAGCATATCAGATCCTGATCAGACACCGCTATTGCTAACCATACTTATTTAAGCCTGATTTAAGTAGGAACTTATCTAAATATGAAATTTCAAAAATTCTCTCTAATATTGTTCTGCATTAAGCAGTGCATTATGAGGAAAAGTGATCGTCTCCTTCAATTCTCAAGTAGAATTTACTTGTTTATTGTTTTGGTTTTTATTTTATTTCTATTATATAGTTTAGCTCGACTATTCGAAAAATAGTGTAGCTTTCCTACTCGTCCCGGCGTCGGCGTCGGCATCACACATTGGTTAAGGTTTTTGTTAAAGTCTACTTTTTTTCTTAACCTTTTAAATAAAGCTTTGAAACTTGGAACACTTGTTCACCATCACAAGCTTCATCTGTAGGCAAGAGTACATAACTCTGTCAAGCATTTTGACAGACATTATTGCCCTTTTTAACTAAGGTTTTTCTTTTAATTTAAGATTTCAAAGAGATCCAGCATCTTGAATACTATTAAAGATGTTTTATTGAGACTTTGAATACTTGCTTCTAATATCATTGGACACCATTTTAGTCCACTATCAAGCATTTTAACACTAACAATATTGAGAATAGTCGAGCGCGCTGCCCTTTGATAGCTCTTGTTTATTTTATTTTTGAAGTGTGTGTATGTGGTGTGGTGCACGTTTGGATTGTGGTGAGCCGAGAGCTTGTCAGCTTCTCATCTAGTTTCTGACCATTTGCAACAGATACTTCAAACCCACCAGGCATATTTGAAATGATTAATGACAATGCACTTTTTGATTGCCCCTCCCAGACTTCATCTCAATTGTTTCCTCTTCTTCCCTGGTTATCGTCTGACAATGAAGAGAATTTCTCTGATTTTTTGCACTGTTTATCAATATTAGGAAATTCCCTTGATTCTTGTTTATTGTTCATGGCAAGTCAGACACACAGAATAACGGTAGATATTTGCCAGACATTTGAAATGCAGCGCAAACAGCGAGAATATTCGTCTGGTACATGTAACAAAGTTTCTCTGTCTTTTAATTGTCGTCTGCTTTTCAATATATGGTCTGCTTTTCTTTATGACAAAAACACTGTTGATAGTTACAAAAATGTATATAAATTATAATGAATTTCATTTTCAAGGGTCTGCAAAAAGGGGCAGACATTGATCAGAGGGCTCATTCAGGAACCTTCTTGTCTGGGTCTACTCTGTTTGCTTATGTATCTTGCTTGGCAATATTTCAATATGACTTCGTTTTCATTCAAAACTTCGTACATTATTTACGTCATTTCCCGTCTAATTTAACCCTTTACTATATAAATACGCCCTTCTATGCCTATGTAAACAGAATAGACCAAGCTCAGATGGCTCCTATAGTGTCTGTTCTGTTTGCTTATGAAATCATATAAATATGATTCTAAGGTTTTTGCCATGGCCAAAAATATACCAATTCATCTAATAAATATTCATGATGTCATTATTTCTAACATAAATACTGTATTTATGGAGTAAAGGGTTCAGATCCAAACTATGTGTATAATGTCAAATATTTACATTCGCCCTGCAACGTCCTTATATAACCTTATTCTAAAAAGAAAGTTGCATAACCTCATGAACACCGGAAGCACGTCATTCATTTCTTAAATATAAGAAATACAATGGAATATAAATATAAGAAATAAATGACATGCTCCCGGTGTTCATGGGTTATGCAACGCATAGCTTTACGAGCAAAGATTCACGTGAAGCCCTTCGGGCTTCACTAACTTTGCTCGTAAAGCTATGCGTTGCATAACCTCATGAACACCGGAAGCACGTCATTCATTTCTTAATACGTCATGCTAAAGAAATGACATATAAAAATACTGTGCTATAAGGCGACCACTAAAATAATCAAACCAGGGAGTCTTTAACCCTTTCCTCCATGAATGTTCATATAAAAAATAATGATATCATGAATATTAATTAGATTAATTGTTATACATGTAATAGCACATTGACACATACAATTGTTGGCCATGGCAGAGAAGCCGTAGAATCTTATCTACACTATATCCCACGCAAACAGAGCATATAGGAGCCGTCTGATATGGGTCTACTCTGTTTGCAAATGTGTAGAAAGGCGCATCTATGGGGTAAAGGGTAAAACCATGAGGTAGCTGAAAGCAAACATAATGCAGACATATGTACGAAAGACCGGCGGTGACATTTACATTTCAAGATTTCACACATTGCAATTGAGTTCAAAATTTCACGATTTCACAATTTCACAATTTCACGATTTCACGATTTCACGATTTTACTTCAAAATTTCATGATTTCACGATTTCACAATTTCACGATTTCACTCAAAAAATTCACAATTTCATGATTTCACAATTTCACAATTTCACGATTTCACGATTTCTCTTCAAAATTTCACAATTTCACGATTTCACAATTTCACGATTTCACAATTTCACAATTTCACGATTTCACGATTTCTCTTCAAAATTTCACAATTTCACGATTTCACAATTTCAAGATTTCACAATTTAACGATTTCACAATTTCACAATTTCACGATTTCACGATTTCACGATTTCTCTTCAAAATTTCACAATTTCACAATTTCACGATTTCACAATTTCACGATTTCACGATTTCACAATTTCACGATTTCATGATTTCAATTTGCCCATTCTAATTGTTATGACATCACCATAACGCGTGAAATCACAGCGTCGAAGTAAAAGCCACGAAAAAGAAACGGCGGAAAACTATGACAATCTTCCTCTCCAGAACTATAGGTCCGATGGCCTTCATACTTGGCATGTAGCATGTGCTCATGATCCACTATCAAGATTGTTTAACCCTCTCCTCCATTAATATTCATGTATGAGAATTGCCAATCATGTGTTTATTATGTTAAATCGTTGTCTTATGTTTGTATGCCACTGTATTGGAGGATACTTTAACTTATAATAAACGGTAAGAAATAATGATATCATGGCTTTTAATTAAGATTAAATCCTATAGGAGTCGTCTGAGCTGGGTCTACTCTGTTTGTAAAGACGTAGAAAGGTGTATTTATGGATCTCAAATCGCCATCCTGATTTCAAGGGTGAGAGCCACTCTGTTGCCTTAATGACGTCAGTTGCCTTAATGACGTCAAGCGTGTCACGTGACTACAATATTTTACACGAGGTAGAAATTGGGAAATCGAGAAATTGTGAAGTCGTGAAATCGAGAAATTGTGAAATCGTGAAATCGTGAAATTGTGAAATTTTGAAGAGAAATCGTGAAATCGTGAAATTGTGAAATCGTGAAATTGTGAAATTGTGAAATCGTGAAATCATGAAATCTTGAAGTGGAAATGTCACCGCCGGTCTTTCGTACATATGGGAGTTTTATGCACAAAGCATTCTTCCTGCATTAAACTATCACCTGTATACCTTTATCGCACACAGATGCCTTTTAGCACATTCGCAAACAGATTAGATCCATATCAGACGGATCCTGTAGATATCGTCTGACCCAGATCGGCTATGTTTGGGATTATAGCGATCTAATTCTTTAGTTCCATCATGGTTAAAATCTTCTGTTTGTACGCAAATATTAACCATTTCACCGCCAATGTCGCAAAAAGTACACCACGACAAATAGTGCAGTCCCTGATCAGACGCCTTCACTTTTTGTCTCAGACTGTTTCTATATCTGTGTTTTATTCTTTTGGAATTTGCATTTATTTATCTCATTTCCTTATTTTACCGAAGGATTTAACAAAATTGGATTGCAGACGACAATTAGAAATTTGGCGCCGAAAGAGTTAATATTTAGCTTATTAATATTATCAGTTAAAAGGTTAGCGACCCAATATTAGACATTTAGAAGAGAGAGGGGTACAGCAGAACCTGTCCTAAGCGACCATTCATTTTTTATCATAGGAGTGTTAAAAACAGGTGGTTGTATATTACAAGATTGTTGTAGAAAGACTCAACTGTATATATGCATATTTTCAAAATTAGTTTAAACAAACATCATATTTTAGCTTATAAATGAATACAGTAAAGCTCCTCTGACCAAAATGTTAAAAAAGAACAATTTAGATCTTTTTATGCAGGTGGTCGCTTAATGCAGGATGAAATACATGCAGAAACTCCTCTGGGAGCTTTATGAATGACTTTCATCCTGCATTAAGCTGCCACCTGTTGAAATACCGGTGTTGGTAAGTATTCTGACGTCCATAGTGGGATTTTACTGTGCACATCAGTAGCGTATTACGAGTAGTAATTGATTTGAAGATATAAACAGCATCCTTCATGCTGTGCTCTGGAAATTGGTTTTCAAAAATATAGAACAGATAGTTAACCCTTTCCCTCATATAGACGTGTTTTCACGCATTTGCAAACCGAGTAAACCCAGATCCTAGAGGAGTCGTCTGATCAAGGTCTGATCTGTTTGTTAATGGAGTTTGAAAGATCTGTGTCTTTAAATTCTGAAATAGCTACAGCGTTAAATATTTCATAATAACTATTTGGTTAATGAATATTCAGTAGGTATTGAAAGTTGGACTAAATATAGAATAGGAAACGGGTTAAATAAATTGTGCAAAATATAATCATTCAGTCTGTTCTCTCATTGCAAAGTTTTATTTTTCAAAATTAAATAGATAACTGAAATAAAAACATGATAATAAAACGGACGGGGCGGGTGGGCGATCTGTCAGAAGGACATACCGACAGACTGACTGACTGACGGATGGGCAGATAGATAGATAGATAGATAGATAGATAGATAGATAGATAGATAGATAGATAGATAGAAAAAAACGATAAAAAACACAGATAAAGCGTGCTGCGATTTACGTCTAAGTTAGAAAACCTGAAAACATCAACAAAGCAATAATTTGAAAATCTGCAGACGACAATTTACATACCTATACATCCCCACTGCCCGCTAACTAAGACAGCGTGTCGTTAACTTCATTCAACTTGGCAAAGCATCATTTAACCAGTCTGGTATTTAACCTTCAATATGCTATTGAAAAAATTCATAACCGCTGCAATCAGTGGTTTGGATCCAGATGAAAAAATGAGTAACTCGGCGTCTCATCAATTTGCAAAACTAGTTGGCACCTTGGTCGTATTTCAAATATAATAAGATAATACTATAAAACAAACTTGTTAAGGTGCAAAATACACCTTGTTCAAGCGTTTTAAAAACTCTTCAAAGAAAGAGGAAGAGGGTCATTGAAAATGTTCTTTCTCCGATGTACCATCTACCGTCCCATAACTTACACTGTGTCTGTCATGTCAACTAGCATTTCAGATCTATTATAATTTCATAAGCATACAGAGCAGACCCTGATCTAGGAACCGTCTGATCTGGATCTACTATGTTTGCAAAGGCATGAAAAGTCGTTTATATGAAGTGAAGGGTTAAAACCTAAGGGTACATGTACATGTGTTTATGTCATCATATTCATTTTGGAGATTTAACCCATCCCTATATTTTTTATCAACCAATAGATAGAATGGATCAACCTTTTCGCTGCCAGCTGCGAACCTGTCTGTGATAACCTTTGCAAACAGTTTGAATCCAGGCGAGACGCCGAGTAACTCGGCATTTCATCAATATCCAAGCTGTTTGTTAATTAGGTGTGGGTTTTTTTTAAGTGACAAATAGTTTAACATCGAACTTTGTATCAGACGACACATTTTGAAGACGACACTCTATTAATACATCTGATGCAAAACCATGTACTTTCATACACCAGTACTAGGCGGTACTGCTCATGGGTCCATCCTTAATACTATTATCTGCATGATTTAACCTATTCATGTCCCAACAAATTACTTATTGAACCCTTTCGCTGCCAAATAAATGTCATCTGCTGAGACAATTCTCTGCTTCAGATCTCAAAATGGATTTCTTCAAGTTCTTTTCAAAAGCAAAATCAGGGTTTCATACAGTTTGGATCCTGATGAGACACCGAATTACTTCGAGTCTCTTTCAGATTCAAATTGTTTGCATCTGTTATCAAGGATTCGCACTATAGACTCGGCGAAAGACTTAAAACCCTTATAATGAGGGAAACGAAGCACTGATGCCTTTTTGCAAACAGTGTAGACCCAGACGAGAGGACTCTTAGAAGAGCCCTCTCATCAGGGTCTGCACTGTTTGTCATGTTACATTTTCTGTTGAAAAAAACCCACAACTAAATAGTTACTGTAAGCTTGACCTGTTTGTATTTTGGAATAGTCCATTTGAAAATTTAGCGTTGTAAGTTTTAACTCTTTACTCTTTAGATGTGCCATTTGACTTACTCTTTAGATGTGCCTTTTGACGCCTAAGTCAACCCAGACCAGACTGACCCATTTAGTAGCTGTTTGATCAGGGAGTTCTTATAAAAATCCTATAGATCTGAGTGTGCAGTTTCTGACACTGCCAAACACCTTGCATTCCTATGGCATTATAAATATGTAGTTAATTAATATTCATGATTTCAATGTCTTAATACTCATGGAATAAAAGAAATAACCCCTTACAATGCTGAAATTTCAAAAGAATTATTCTAAAATTTAAACATGTCAAGCTTATGGTGATATCTAGTGATTTTTATAAAGACAGTACAGACCCTGTTGAGAGGGCTTTCTGTTGAACTTTTTGTCCTGCACAGACAATGCACTCGTTTCCAACATCCCCAGGTTAATTAATATCATACGACAAAAATATTGTACGTGCTAGCATTTGACTTTCAAAACTGGGGTTGTCAGTAAGCTGGATCCAAGCGCCACACGTTTATTTCCTTTCTTATGTCTGTACCTGTACAATTAATTTCTCTTACCTTTTACACCCCACCCCCTCCACACATACACACCTTAAACAGTCAAAAGTCATAACCCTTTAACTTATATAACAGCGTTTTAATGCATTTGGAAACAGAGTAGACCAAGATCACACGGCTCCTTCTATTTGCGTATGAAATTATAATTGACATGACTTTACAGTTTCTACCAATACCAACACCTCCTGTGTATATTTGCCACTGTATTAATTCATTTAATCAATAGTGATGATGTCATTATTTCTTATATTAATATTCAACTGTGAAGGGATTAAATGGGTTTACCTTTATTCAGTTACGCTACGTCTGATTTGTCGTATTTCTTCGCTTTCGATACAAAACGACCCCTCCTTCAAGAACAAATATTTAGAAACGGAATGGTGCATTTGAGGTTATCTTAACTTCTGAAGTTTTATCTGGGATTGACCTGACAGTGTCAATCACGCGGTCGTAGCCGGCTTAAAGTAGAAAACTAGAAAAAAGCACGAGCACAATATTCGTATGTTGTTGGGTTTTTTTTGTGTGAAAATAAGAGCAGTTCATTTCAAAAAAATATTTTCTGAAACTCGTCAACAATTCATTACGATGGCGGGCAAAACAGAAGGCCATGCCGAGCAATGACAGCAAAACATGCCGGGAAAATAAAGAAGATCACGCCAGGCGATGACTAAAGAACATGCCGGGCAATGACAGAAGACCAAGCCGTTTAATGACAAAAAGCTATGTAGACAAATGGATTGGTTTGGTTTTTATCGGATTTTACGTCACTTTAGCAGTATTTCAGCCATATTGCGACGTCCACCTAATTACAGGTGGAGGAAGACCCCAGAGGTTCTTCTGTGCACGGAACAAATTGCATTGTATCGTGCACAGAAGAACATCCGGGTAGAACGGACCAACCGCAAGCCAGCTGGTAGGCTTCCTCACATGAAAAATCCAAATGCCCAGACTGGGATTCGGACCAGGGAAATGGAAGAAAACAAAAATCGGGTAAATCGGAACAATTGAGGAATACCATGCCAGACAATGGATGAGGACCATACCGGGCAATGGAAGAATACAAACCCGGGCAAATAAAAATAAACAATCCGGGCGATTGCAGAAAAATATGTCGGGAAATGGAAGAATTCCGTGTCGGGCAATGACAGAAGACAAAGCCTGACAATGAAAAATGAACATACTGGCCATTGGAAGAAAACTATGTCGGACTATGGAATATGACCATGTCGGTAAAATGGAAGAATACTATACAGGGAAATAACAGAAGAACATGCTGGGCAATGGCGTTAAACTGTGCCAGAAATCTAAGAAGACCATATCGGTAAATGACAGAAGTCCATGCCAGGAAATGGAAGAAGACAGTGTCGGGCTATTGAAGAAGACTATGCCAGGGAATGACAGGATACCATGCTGAAAACTGGAAGACGACCATGCCGATCATTCCGGATAATGACAGAATGCCATGTCGGACGATGACAGGAAACCATGGCGGTATATCTGTATCTGTATCTGTATCTGTATAATACTGGCTGGCCTTCAATACTGAAGATTAATGCCAGGGGGGGGGGGGGATTGCGCAAAGTTAATAGCGCTTTGTAGTGACAAGAAGAAGTCCAAGCTGGAAAATGGAAGTATATCATGCCGGGCAATGACAAAGATCATGCCGGTAATGGCAAACTATCATGTAGGGCAATGACAATACCTTGCCTGCAATTGCA
This sequence comes from Azorinus chamasolen, assembly GCA_963576725.1. Lineage (NCBI taxonomy): Eukaryota > Metazoa > Mollusca > Bivalvia > Cardiida > Solecurtidae > Azorinus > Azorinus chamasolen. The sequence continues at coordinate 68,861,500 of OY755240.1, read as the reverse complement.
AAAAATATGCCAGTCAATGAAAGAAAACCATGCCTTGCAATCGACGAAATGCAATACAGGCTAATGACAAAATGCCATGTCGGATGTCAAGCCGGGCAACGACAGAAAACCATGCCATTCAATTATAGATAACTGTGCCGGAAAGTGGAAGAGGACCATGCCAGGTAATGGAACACCATGCCGGGTAATAACAGAGTACAATGCTGGAAAATAACAGACTACTATGCCGGACAATGGCAAAACATCATGCCGAACAAAGTAAGAAGACCATGCCGGTGAATGACTGAATGTTTCTGTCGGACAATGGAAGAAGATCTTGCCGGACAGTGGAAGAATACCATGCCACGCAATGAAAAATACTATGCCCGGCTATGGATGAAGAACATGCAGGGCAATGACTCAATACTCTGCCGGATAATGGGAGAATACCATGCCGACTTATGGGAAAAGACCGTGTCATGCAATGGCCGAACAATGGAAGAAGACCTTGTCGAGTAATGCCAGAATACTATGCCGACTTATGGGAAAAGACCATGTCATGCAATGGCAGAATACAAAACAAACTGTCTTACGAATCAGTAGCATTCCGCTTGTAAACGATCTCTACTACTGTATGACCGCTCTAATGCGACCATCTAATGAATAAACATGGGTGTCTTAATAAGCAGGTGGTTGTTTAATGCAGGACAAAAGTAATGCAGAAAGCTCCTGTAGGGGCTTTCTGCATTCATTTTGTCCTGCATTAAGCTACCACCTGCATCTAGCACGAAAAACTATTTTAGGTGGTCGCATTAGTGGGGTTTTACTGTATTTGAACACGCTAAATGCGAAATCACAATAATGGTTTTGGTTTAATTGAAAAAACTCCATACTGCACGTATTTTTAAAGAAAGAAAATGGATTAGACGATATTCTGCTGTTGACGAAACTTGCAGCAAGTTCGTGAAAGTAGTCTCTTCGTCGGAAATCAGGTTTTATACTACTCGAATCAACACAATTCTTAAATATTTGCGCAAAGTTAATAGCGCTTTGTAGTGACAAGAAGAAGTCCAAGCTGGAAAATGGAAGTATATCATGCCGGGCAATGACAAAGATCATGCCGGTAATGGCAAACTATCATGTAGGGCAATGACAATACCTTGCCTGCAATTGCAAAAAAATATGCCAGTCAATGAAAGAAAACCATGCCTTGCAATCGACGAAATGCAATACAGGCTAATGACAAAATGCCATGTCGGATGTCAAGCCGGGCAACGACAGAAAACCATGCCATTCAATGATAGATAACTGTGCCGGAAAGTGGAAGAGGACCATGCCAGGTAATGGAACACCATGCCGGGTAATAACAGAGTACAATGCTGGAAAATAACAGACTACTATGCCGGACAATGGCAAAACATCATGCCGAACAAAGTAAGAAGACCATGCCGGTGAATGACTGAATGTTTCTGTCGGACAATGGAAGAAGATCTTGCCGGACAGTGGAAGAATACCATGCCACGCAATGAAAAATACTATGCCCGGCTATGGATGAAGAACATGCAGGGCAATGACTCAATACTCTGCCGGATAATGGGAGAATACCATGCCGACTTATGGGAAAAGACCGTGTCATGCAATGGCCGAACAATGGAAGAAGACCTTGTCGAGTAATGCCAGAATACTATGCCGACTTATGGGAAAAGACCATGTCATGCAATGGCAGAATACAAAACAAACTGTCTTACGAATCAGTAGCATTCCGCTTGTAAACGATCTCTACTACTGTATGACCGCTCTAATGCGACCATCTAATGAATAAACATGGGTGTCTTAATAAGCAGGTGGTTGTTTAATGCAGGACAAAAGTAATGCAGAAAGCTCCTGTAGGGGCTTTCTGCATTCATTTTGTCCTGCATTAAGCTACCACCTGCATCTAGCACGAAAAACTATTTTAGGTGGTCGCATTAGTGGGGTTTTACTGTATTTGAACACGCTAAATGCGAAATCACAATAATGGTTTTGGTTTAATTGAAAAAACTCCATACTGCACGTATTTTTAAAGAAAGAAAATGGATTAGACGATATTCTGCTGTTGACGAAACTTGCAGCAAGTTCGTGAAAGTAGTCTCTTCGTCGGAAATCAGGTTTTATACTACTCGAATCAACACAATTCTTAAATATTTGCGCAAAGTTAATAGCGCTTTGTAGTGACAAGAAGAAGTCCAAGCTGGAAAATGGAAGTATATCATGCCGGGCAATGACAAAGATCATGCCGGTAATGGCAAACTATCATGTAGGGCAATGACAATACCTTGCCTGCAATTGCAAAAAAATATGCCAGTCAATGAAAGAAAACCATGCCTTGCAATCGACGAAATGCAATACAGGCTAATGACAAAATGCCATGTCGGATGTCAAGCCGGGCAACGACAGAAAACCATGCCATTCAATGATAGATAACTGTGCCGGAAAGTGGAAGAGGACCATGCCAGGTAATGGAACACCATGCCGGGTAATAACAGAGTACAATGCTGGAAAATAACAGACTACTATGCCGGACAATGGCAAAACATCATGCCGAACAAAGTAAGAAGACCATGCCGGTGAATGACTGAATGTTTCTGTCGGACAATGGAAGAAGATCTTGCCGGACAGTGGAAGAATACCATGCCACGCAATGAAAAATACTATGCCCGGCTATGGATGAAGAACATGCAGGGCAATGACTCAATACTCTGCCGGATAATGGGAGAATACCATGCCGACTTATGGGAAAAGACCGTGTCATGCAATGGCCGAACAATGGAAGAAGACCTTGTCGAGTAATGCCAGAATACTATGCCGACTTATGGGAAAAGACCATGTCATGCAATGGCAGAATACAAAACAAACTGTCTTACGAATCAGTAGCATTCCGCTTGTAAACGATCTCTACTACTGTATGACCGCTCTAATGCGACCATCTAATGAATAAACATGGGTGTCTTAATAAGCAGGTGGTTGTTTAATGCAGGACAAAAGTAATGCAGAAAGCTCCTGTAGGGGCTTTCTGCATTCATTTTGTCCTGCATTAAGCTACCACCTGCATCTAGCACGAAAAACTATTTTAGGTGGTCGCATTAGTGGGGTTTTACTGTATTTGAACACGCTAAATGCGAAATCACAATAATGGTTTTGGTTTAATTGAAAAAACTCCATACTGCACGTATTTTTAAAGAAAGAAAATGGATTAGACGATATTCTGCTGTTGACGAAACTTGCAGCAAGTTCGTGAAAGTAGTCTCTTCGTCGGAAATCAGGTTTTATACTACTCGAATCAACACAATTCTTAAATATTTCTTACTCCTTATAAAAACAGTATATACCAAGGTCAGTCCAGAGAAATAGAGATCTACACTGTTTGTGAAGTAATAGCATGATGCGACTATTCCGTTCTGTTTAGTACAGTTCTAATAACCAGCTATACATTCAATTAATCCTTCTTTTGCTGAATTTTAAAACACATTTCTCCTTCTTTACCCATGCCCTGTTGTATAATTACATATATTTTCACTGTGTACACGTATTCGCTGTGCAATCACTGCTGTGGAGTGCATTGGTTGCACAATCAACTTATAAATAGTGCAGACCCTGATGCGACAGCTCCTGCAGGAGTTATCTCATCTGGGTCTTCACTATTTACAGGTAGGTATATTGAGGTGAATAGCAAGCGAACGGTTAAGAAAAACGAACGTAGTATAACCCTTGCAACTGTTGAAAACAGTTCATTTTTCTTCTTATCGGTTTATTTTGGATCGTTCTGGTGATAAACGTTATGATGCGTTGCCAACTATTACGGACGTTAGCACGAGGCACGACGGTAATATGCACACTGTCTTTGTAGCTTTTTAGACGCCCCTCAATAAAAACCAACATGAAGTGATATTTAAATGCATGTTGTCTTAATTACTTCCACGCAACTCGATGGGCGATGCATCAATTTAGGGATAATGTATTCAGGCGTGAACAGACATCTCATTCTTTATCTGTGCCCAGCTATGTGGGATTTCCGGACATAATGGATGGTGGTGACATCGCAATAAATAAGTAAAATATAAACAACCTGCTGATAACAGTGACATTGTAATAGCAGAAATGCAGTTACTGATAAATACGAAGATGATGACGATGGCGACGACCACCATTATGATGATAATGGTGGTGATGATTATGATGATGATGATGATGATGATGATGATGATGAATTTGAGCAGACATTACATTTTACAATGAGATATGGACTATATGTAAAATCCCTCTAATGCGACCACTTAATGAATAAACATGACTGTTCGTATAAGCAGGTGGTTGCTTATTGCAGGACAAACATTATACAGGAGCTTTCTGCATAACTTTCGTCCTGCATTAAGCTACCACCTGCCTTTTCCACTGTGAATTTGCCCTTTTTTGCCGGTCGCATTGGAGGTTTGTTTTCTGTATTTTCAAACAGAATTATCTACGTCTACAACTCTTATGATGAATTTGAGAAACCTTTGGTAACAATATCATTAATGATTAGGATCGCAACTGTTTTACACTGTAATAATTTCTTTAAATATGAAATGGAGATAAAAGTCGAATTTTGCGACAGAGATTCATTGTTTAACATTTTCATCGTGAATATTCGAGTAAGAAATAATGACATCATGAATATCATTCGGCATATGAACACAGAAATATTTGGCCATGTCAGAAGCTGTAAAATCCATTATTTAATCTATATTAACCCTTTCGGCGCCAAATTTCTAATTGTCGTCTGCAATCCAAGTTTGTTAAATCATTCAGTAAAATAAGGAAATGAGATAAATAAATGCAAATTTCAAAGGAATAAAGCGCATATATAGAAATAGAGATTGAGACAAATAGTGAAGTCCCTGATCAGACGCCGCCTTTAAAAGGCGGCGTCTGATCTGGGACTGCACTATTTGTCGTGGTGCATTTATGCGACTGTGGCGGTGAAAGGGTTAATCCATAAGCAAACTGGTCAGACCCTGATAGGGACCGTCTGATCCGGGTCTTCTCTGTTTACAAAGGTGCCAAAAGGCGTCTCTATGAGTATAAAGGGTTTAATAGTTTAAAGCTATACAAAACAGTTATATTATTTTCTATTTGAAATTAACCCATTCCCTCATACTGACGCCATTTGATGCCTGTGTAAAAGTCATTTTATGAAACTATTGTGATAAATAGAGCTATTTTAGACCCAACCTAAATCTACCGAAAAGGAGCACTTACTGGATTAAAGGGAAATTTTAGAATTGTGTAATTTTGAAACCATTGTGATAAATAGAGCATTTGCTCCTATGGAGCTTCCTATACTTGTCACATTGGTTTAAAAAACTATACAATTCGAAAGTTTTCCTTTTTTCTAGTAAATGCTCATTTTCATTAGATTTATTTGTAGAGGTTGTGTCAAACACTACTTTGAGAGAGAACACATTTGAAAATACTTTTTCTTTCTTTTTTTTTTTTTTTTTTTTTGTCCAGGTGCGCTGATACCGGACATACCTGCTGGCTTGTTCATCTATCACGCACAATGTGCAGCTGTTGGTGTAAACCATTGCTTCTCTATTTACGAACTGGCTCGCATCTGTACACAGTTTGGATCAAGATGAGACGCCGAGTAACTCGGCCATTCATCAGGATCCAATCTGTTTGACATCTGATCAATAATTTCTCAAAAGTTTGTAGAATCGGACGAAGTCAAAGCTGGAGTAATCAAGTTTTAGCCGATATTATTTATTTACAGCGAGTTCAGGGTTAAATCTGATTGCACGTTTAGATGCACGCGTTGCCAAAAAACATGCACCGTGTCACAAGGCTGGGCATCAACAAACAAACATGTCATTAACAGTGTAAACAGAGAAGCGACACGGGATAAGTGGGATGGGATACAAGAGGCTTTGTTTAACCTACAGGGTACAGGGGTTGTTCCCTTTCCTAGTTCGATATTTCTACAATAAATAATGACATCATGAATTTACTATGTATTATTATAATGTAAACTTTTTGCTTTTACAAAAGATGTAGAACGAGATATTTATCATATCAAATGCAAACATATCAGACCTTGATCAGACGGATCCTATAGGTGCCGTATGATATTGGTCTGCTCTGTTTGCAAAGGCGTGAAATTGGCGTTTATTTGAGGGAAATGGTTAACCCCTTCCCTTATATAAACGTGTTTTCACGCATGTGCAAACAGTAGACCCAGATCAGACGGCTCCTAGAGGAGCCGTCTGATCAGGGTCACAGGCGCTAGGCTCATGAAATATGTCTAAAATAAGTTAAAATCTCTCTAAATTGACGTTTTGTAACATTTGGAGCCGAAAAAATAAAGTTTGGAGCGTTTTGAGACAAAGCTGAAATTTCGTATATTCTAATAGAAACTTTTTTTTTTCGGCTCCAAATGTTACAAAACGTCAATCTAGAGAGATTTTTACTTATTTTAGACATATTTCCTGAGCATAGCGCCTGTGATCAGGGTCTGCTCTGTTTGCTTATAGAATTTGATAGATCTGTTTCTTTGCTTTCTAAAATGTCTACAATGTTCCACTTTCCATATTTCTTTATATCTATTTTGCTAATGAATATTCAGTAGGTATTGAAATTTGGCCTAAGTACAGAACAGGGAAATGGTTAACAGTGTAAACAGAGAAG